>NGKH01000002.1:1863522-1889740 GCA_002162575.1 Sclerotinia glacialis | reverse complement strand
CCCCCCTGGAATATATATACATGGAAGCGAGCAAGTCCCGAATACTTTCCTCATGTACCACTTGCTCATACAGCCCCACGAAATTCAATTTCATGCTTAAGTTCAAACACAAGTTCAACCTTGAATTGGAATTTAAAGAAAACCATGGCTAATATGATAATAACAGCTACGGGTTTTAAATGTAGTACCATCTACACCTCAACACTCATTATCACTTCATCTCCATTATACTTATGTTTATCATCACTCCCATTCTCAAAATCGTAAAAACTTTCAAAATTCCGATCATGGCGAGAGACAAACGAAATTGGGATGGTCATGATTGATGGTCATGATTGATGGTGCGAGGTTGTGAATTGGGTTGAAGATACACTGGGAGATGGATGTTAATAAAAACAGGTTGGAGTTGAAATTTAGATATGCACAACATAACGGAAGAACATTGTAAACATATCAAAACTGTAACAATTTTCAACGCTTAAAACTATCTTATCTACCAATTCCCGATCCCATCTTCACCATTTCCATGCTCGCTTTTTCGCATAAAGAATCACCCTGTGCTTTATCACGTCCAACAAAAAATCGCAATTCTTCATTTCTTCATTCATGACCCGCAGTCCCATGCGCCATTGCTACCATCCAATTGCCCTTGTATTTTCTCTTAATCCGTCCTGTCATCTATTTCGATAATTGAGAAACGTCATATTGTGCTGCGTCATGGTATAAATCGATTAAACAACCAGCACTCCATGCTTGCGTTGGTGACTATAATCGTATTAGCATATATCATACAAATAAAAGGATACAACATACTGAGTCGCCACAATAAGAACCATCTTTATTTGTCAATTCAGTTAATCCTGCCCAGTCACTGCCAACAATAGCCTCCTTACAGCCTGCTAACCTGCGGGTAATCTGTTGAAAAGCTTCGGTCTTAGCCGCTGGTGTCTTTCTTCTCTTGAGATCAAATTTCAATAAGGCTCTCAAGAAGAAACCAGTTGGCCATAACCACTCTGGACCCTGGTGATAATTTCTTCCCTTTGAAGTTGCGAAATCATCACTATCTTCAGAATTGATGTAATCTGGTCGGTAATTCAGATCAGCAGGATCAAGAGTTGCCATACCAGTAGGACCACGAAGAACCTTATCTGCAAGGAACAAAGCATTTAGTGCATGACTGTCGTCAAAGAGCTCCGGGGCCACCGTCATGGCAATTGGGAAGTTTGCTCGCAGTTGATAATCTTCATACTCTTTACCAGATTTATACAAATCCTTGTAAATACCTCTTCGATTGACGATAGGAGTGTTCACATCATACTTGGAGTCATCCTTAGGGTCCAATGGAACATAGTAACAACGTTCAAAATTCTCCTTGATTCTATCCGCCCAATCGGAGAAAGTGATGACCTGCATAGATGGATCTGAAGTACTGACGCCAGCATACTTGTACTTGCCTTTCTCGTGAAGTTCAGCTACCCAACGAAGAGTACTATATAAGAGACCAGTGATCTCAATAGCAGAACCATCACGAGGTGTACCAGGTACTCCCTTGCTTTTAGCTCGTTCGCTCTCACCCATCTTGTCCATCCAAGTACCGCAGTTATTTTGATTCCCGCCAAATATGAGACCGGTTGACCAATCAACTTTGATGTCAATATTGAATCCCTCGGAGCTCATCTGCATGTCAAGATTGGGACCAGCGTTTGCTTCTCGGAATGACATTCCGGACGCATGACGTTGCAAAGATTCCTGGATAATGTCCTCCAAAACAGACGTCTTTGAGTATGCTCTTGCATCATCGGAATCAAAGTATGTGTCATCATAAGGCAAGAAGCGTCGAGGTACCTTCTCTTTCAATAGATCTAATCCATTTGGCACAATCTTTGTATAATCTTGGATGGTTTGTAACATGAACCAGATTGAATCCCGAGAATTGTAACGTGGCAAGTTTCCACTGCTCAGCAAGTTAGGTATCATGCCGTGCTTTAAGACACTTGAGAATGCGAGAATATGCTCTTTGGCTTCATCATAGCGACCTGTGCCAAGAAAGAGGCCTCTCGCAGAAATAAACACGTCTCGGCCCCAACATCTGGCCCATTCAACTGCAAAATGTGGTAAACCTGCTGCTAGAGATGGCACCGCCTTTTTGGGGTACAAGGATGCAGATTTGACATATCCTGTCTGCTGCACGCTAACCATGGCCAAAGCTTGCAAGAACCATTGTCCTTCACGAACATTCTTATTCATAAGTGACAAACTTCGCTCCCAGGCAGCTCGATAAGCAGTTCGAATAACCAGTCCAAAGTAACGTGGGAGTAAAAAGCTTGGCATTTTTCGAATCGCATCGAAACGCTCTTTCAACCACATCGCTGGCTTCTGTACACGCTCATAGCCAGACTTGCTTGATATTCTTTCCAGTCTGCCAATAATATAGTCCAGTGCCCATTGCCCTTCTCTTAAGTGGTTACACATGGGATGTCCCAAGTTATTGTCTTTGATGATGTTCTTAAGCACACTCCACCAACCTTGTAAACCAGCATATACGAGTTTCCCATGACCAGGGATTTCGTATACTCCATCTTTGCCCTCACTAGAATCGCGCTCTTCCGGTTCGCATCTATATAGAACGAAGTTTAATTCAATGAGGTCCAACTCTGAAAATGCTGCCTTGGCTCCCGAGGTGACAAATGTATCGAGACCGGTCGCGTGCTCAGCAGCAGGTATCCATGTTTCGAACAATGCTATACTTCCCGGAGGAAATTTATCTCGGACTGAAATTGTTGTTTCTCCATCTTTATATTCCATACGGACTCCGGGAAGATTGGAGACCTTGCTAGGTAACCCTCTTAGATTCTTCTTATCCTCCAATGCCTCCTTCTTTGCCTCGTCAGAAGTGTCAACTTCAAGCATCCAGCTGCCGAGATGGCTAGCCTTAGTGCCTCCAAGATGAACTGGTCTGAAACCTCCATTCCCGTTGCCATAGCCGGGAAAAGCTGTATGTGCGATGAGGAAGTACCCTTTTCTAGATTCAGGATGCACTCGATGAACTGTGATGTACTGATCTTCGTGATGAATATATGTCTCTGCGTATCCATCCTTACCCATGATACTATGGATTTGATTGAGAAGCTTTTTGATCCCACCGATGCCACCTTCGCCGGCCCCAGTCTTCACTTCTTTTTCGGAAGAAGCAGAAGTGTACAATCTTGTTTCATGGACGATCTCCACTAGCTTGGGGTAAATTTCATCGTACCCCATAACGCTACCAATGGCACTAGAACACATAGCAACTAGTGCAGCATTTGGTAAAGTGTCTCGAGCATCACGCTTTTGTGCAGGAACTTCGTTATCATGGGTGCAGTCCATGAAAAGGGCGTGAACTGGAGTATATCTGATGGTGCGTATAATCTCTCTGCCGGAAGTTGATCCATTGGTTTTACCATTGGGTGTCTTTTGATCAGCTCCAGAGGCTTCATCAACTTCAAAACTTCCGATAGGTCTACCACCGTGACGGTGAACGAGACGACTGACTTCTCCAGTACTCCAGGCCTGCATTGCCTCTCTGATGAGGGAGCTAAGACCTAGACGTTTGACAAAAACGTAGTCCATCTCTTCCGACCCCGTAAAAAGTTCTGCAACCACATAAAGATTTGGTCTCACTCTTCTTGCCTCGTCTAGAAGGAATTCGGCGACGTGTATTGGTGTAGAGTGTGCATTGTCGATGCGGAAACCGGTGAAATATTTGGCCATGAGACGTGTGTATTTCGACATAAAGTCCCACAAAAAGGGGCTGTCTTCACGAGACTCCCCATAACGCAACTTCACACAATCACCCCAGACAATTACTTCACGGCGAAGATATGCGCGAGACTTGGGACCAGCATTGTCAACAAGTGCGTTTGCCGCCCAAATCCAGCCATTGTTCACCAAAGCAAGGTCTTCTTGATTGTGCTTCGAGGTAGTGGAATTTTTGGGTAATCTGGTGAAGTAAGTTTCAATGAGAGGATTCTCTTCATCGATAGGGCCCAGTTTTGGTCCATTATCATCAAGTCGAACGTATTTGGTGCGGTTGAACAGCTGATCAAGAATCTCAGCTACATCAACGTCATATTCTTTGTAATATGGAAGGTTGACTTCATCCAAGATATTAACCAAGCGATTTCGTGCCTCAGCTCGATCGGCACTATTTGACTTGTCGCCTTCAAATCTTCCAAACAAAGCTGTAAGCAGCGCGGCGCCAACTTCAGGATTCACCTTTCTTCTGTATCTCTCTCCAAGTCTATCAGTGTTGAGCATTCCCTTTTCTCTCAAGAAGGTCGCCTGGTCCGCAACTAAAGCATTTTTGATTGCTTCTAAACCACCAAAACCTGATCCACCAAACCCTCCCTCAGGAAATGAAACTTTGTTAGCTGCCCAAGCCTGTACAGCTGCGTCGGCATCCCTTTCAATTTCAATAACATAGTACTCCCATAGGCGAAGTTTGGCAATGACCTCGGTTTTGACACCAGCCATTACTTTAACCAAGTCATCAACAGAATTAAGCGTGGTTGGAAGACCTTGATTGGCAAGATCTTTACTGAATTCGAGCAATTTAGTATCCAATTCCAAGGCCGAACGCAACCACGGTGCTGTCGACACATTGTAGCCGACCTCTGGATGTTCCTGGAGCCACGCGCTATTGTTCGCAGTGTGATTCCAAACTACATCAGTCAACCCCAAGAGACCATGATCATCTTCCATGCTCTTTACCAGCTTCTTGATATCTTTTTCGCCATTGGGGAAACATTCAGGGTCCCATGAGAGTTGGTCATATATACTATATGGCGAGTTCGATTCACCACGTTTTTGCAAGGGGGTGAAATGGATCATGTTGTATCCTCTCTCACTAATCCCACGCAGATGTTTTTGCCAATCCTTGGGGTATTTCCCCATGAATTTCGAAATGACAGAGAATACAGATAACGCAGGCAAAGGCAATTGCCTGCCTTCCAGCTTCAAGGTTGGAGCAACGTCAATATAATACACTGGGGATTTGGTAGTTTCGATAGGAGCGGTATTTGCATCATCCAAATCCGGCAGAGCCTTGTAGGTAGTATAGAATGCGAATGCGCCAGCTGAATGAATGGGTATCGATATTTCAATGGTACGATTAAAATCTGGTTCCAATCTATAGAGTTAGTGCTTGCGGTAGACGGAATCTCGCAGGGAAAACTCACTTGAATTCACGGAACTGGTCTCTTTGAAATTCTGCACCTTTCTCGGGGATGTTCACCCAGAGACTGCCTTCTCGACATATCGAAGATGTTCCCTCAATAGCGAAACGGATAATTATTGGCTCTGTGCCTTTGGGAGTAAGATAAATGTATCCCCCAGATACATCAGGACTCCCATCATCCTTGAGAGGGAGTAAATAGACTTCGTTGGAAACCATGGTCTTTGGCGCCACGGATTTGAAGAACCAACAACTTTTTATACGTTGGAAGTGACTTGTTGCAGTGGCAGAACGCGGGGTTTAAGAACGATAGGCACAAACCAGAATAATGATAGAGGCTTGGAGAAAGTGAATAGAGGGAGAAAAAAAATAAGAAGAGAAAAGGGCTTGCACGGAAAAAATGATACGATGAAGAGGATTTAAGAAGAAAATGCTGGCAAACGGGCATTAGGTTATGTGCTTGGTAGGTTCCAAGTGTTTGCTGATGGTTTGGTGGAGGTAGGTTGGAAGCGGGGCCCCTTTGGAGTGGTGGGAGGGTGGGAGAGTGGGTGCGGGTAAGATGCTTGTCACCATAGGAAAGAGAAAGACCCGGCTTAGAATAAAAAATGGAAAAAGCTAAGAAGTCAATTGGTTGTTGAGATTGTTGGATCATTTAGGATGAAATAAACTTAATTTGGTACGTCATAATAAATCCGTGATAATCAGGTACTTTCTTGATATACCTACGGAGGAGTACTATGTATCGGTAGATAAGGTGGTTATTATACGTGGCGTCAAAAATGTATTGTGGCCTAGACCATTATTGTTCTTTCGCTCCGAATGATTTGAGCTTGGTTATTTTCAAAACAGCTTCTAGAATCTAGATCAAGACTAAATTGATACGAATGTCCCCGTCTAGGATTTCAACTTTCTAAGTTGTTCTGGATATAATTGAGATAATTCTTTTTTTAACAATCCAATTTCGTGAAAATTACCTTTTAATATACTTATTTCTCAACGTCTTTATTCTAGAGCAACTAACTAGACTTGGAAATGGCTTGGAATAAGTGGTGATTTTCTAGATGGATCGGCTGTCGGGTATCTCCTCTCCCATAACCTAGGTACAAGAAAGAGTTACCTACCGATAAGTGCACAGGTAGGTAAGAAAAATAAATAAATAAATAAATAAATAAATAATCTCAGTCGTGGTGCATACCCCCCCGAGTTTAGCGGCCATCGCATCGGGCAAGGTGCGTGCACGTGCCAGCCGCCGCTTTCGACATCTATAAGATCGCGCTCCCCCTCCTCGACCTTGCTCCCCTTCAATTCCCTTCCAACACTTCCTCGTCTGGTCATTCAAAACTCGCCATGCGTCGTAAGCCTCCTTCGTATCGACCCACTTCACATTTCCTCTCACATCGGTCTCGCCACAGCTGAAAATTTTGATGGAACTATCACCAACTACAATTTTCGATTCGCTACCTAAACTCGATGCTTCCGATTATTACGATCATGGTCAATCAACTTACTCGCAATCTACTGGCTAAGGTACGAGGATTACAGCAATCCAGCTTCCTATCCTCACCACCGCATTATCGCAACCTTCACAACCACTTCAGTGACTTCAGCTGCAGAACCTTTCACTTTGGCCTTGACCTCATTCACCATGATTTGGCCAATCAAAAAAATGCCTCATCGTAGCATGGGATGCTCCTGCTGTCTCACCGCTAGAGATAGCTTACGTGTTGAGGGAAGGATCATAGTAAGTTTCTGCACAGCGAATTCATGATATGCGCAGTCTGCCTTGGACTTGGGCTGATTTATGATGAGAACAGCCGATCTTTACTATAAACTGCAATCTCCTGAGTATCGACGATAAAACGCTGGCGGTTCGAGAAATAGGTTTTTTGCAGAGGGCCATGGGTATCTACAAGGAGGCAGGTTGTATGACCTCCGAACAAGTCCTATTCGGGGCTGTGGCTATGTCAAATTGATAGACCTTATACTCAGCTTGGAAGGATTATCAGTACAATATCCTGTTTCTCGCAAGAAAGTGCATAGCCGCCAGGATGGATCCACAGCCATCACACAATCTCATTTCTACAAAGAGAAGGTTCTCCGGTGCAAGTCGACTTGTATGAAAACTGAAAAGTGAATTTGAAACAGTCATTCGCAATGTTGCCGACGATCGAGAAATACTGCTGTGATCGGTACATAATGATGCGAAGGGGAGTGTTTGCGATGGTTGCAGATAGGCATATTCCGGAATGAGAGCATAGGATTGACAGTCCCATTCTGCAACTACAAAGGATCATTTTGCGGAAATCTGGATTTATTGATGTCAAGGTATTATTGATGACGGATACATCAAAGAAAGAGGTAATGGGATGATAAGACCTCAAATGGATCGCAAAGCATACGACCATATTTAGAGACAACAGTGCGAAAAGCATACTTAAACCCTGCGGTATTCCCCTCGTTTAGTTACAATCCAGTCGTATCAACATAGCAGAGCATTCTATAATCAATCATTTTCGTACGTTCAAGATGGCTACTTTCAACCCGATTCCATATGATTATGTACCAACTGCCTTGCATTTCAAAAGCAAAACAATTGATAGGCCTGTACAAAAACAATCCAATGTTTTCGATAAAACTATTATTAACAATGATAAAGGCTATAGATCAAAAGATCAAGGTATATGTTCATTTTGAAAGATTTGGCTTTTAACGATCGTAATTGATTTATAAGAATCTGAACAAAGATCGATTTTGATTATAATAACAATAATGACCTTGAATTTCTTATAATCAAAGAAGTATAATATATTATATTACAAAAGAACATTGTATTAAAGGATTTGATTCTAAGGAATACAATTCGAAAAAATAGAATAACTTTAGGTAAGATAGATGATGGATTTTCATTATTGAAGAAGATTCTTTTGTATCAAAGAATATTGATAAAAAGACTTCAAAACAATTGGGATATTTAAAATATATATAATAACTTTTGATCATTATAATAAACAATCTTCTGATCTTGTATAAATAAACCAATAATTCTCGAAGATAACAAATCATATATTTCCAATCTTGTATTAGCTTCTATTCTTGAATTGAATAAGCAAATTCATGTCACCAACTATAAAATATTGTATAATAACGAAAACGAAGAATTTGAGAAAAACAACAATATCTGTTTATTACAGGAAGGTTCGGATTGTCTATTTATTCAGGACTAACCTTATTCTTGCCATCCCTTCCCTTGATCTTTACAGAACAGGATGAATCTATATGGTAACAATAAAACCATATAGGGTATGTTTTAGATATCAATATATTGTTCTTTTTCTGTTATGTTGAATGTGGACGATGGAGAAAGTAAGGGAAGTATTTTTGGATATAAAGTAGACTTGTTTCTAGTAATCGATAAACAAAAAGAATTATTAGTTATTGTTTCCTTATCCTTATATTCCCATCGCTATATTTAATTGTTGTATTTTGATTGGGAATATGATCAAAGCACTTTTAGTTATTGTAGATTAAAAATGCTCAGATATAGATCTTCATTTCATTTATAAGAAAAAGGTGAATTCCGAGAATATCAATAATAATAGTAAGGGGAGAAGGAAGATGATAGAAAGAAACAAAGAAAGAAATGATAGTATTCAATCGAGATTGAGATTGATAATAATAACAAAAACAAAAACGATATAGATCTATAATTTATAAAACAACAAAAGTTTTCTTTATTATTTATTAATAATTCTTCAATATCTATTTATAAATATAATCCAAAGTATCGTTTCAAACAAAATTATATCTCTACTCCATTTTCGATTATATAATCCGAGGTGATTGAATTACAGCCCTTAGATTTTAATAAACATTCCCCTATACCTATCGATAATGATTATTGTTATTCATTATGATCCCTTCGAAGTCTTTTTCTTATAGAGCCAGTATCAATTGTCGAATATCAAGAATGGCCTTTTAAAAAGTTTCTTAAATATATCAGGATTGAGAATGATATAATATATAATCTCGAATTTCAATTGTAATATATTTTAGAGTATCTTTATTTCCTTATTCTTTCTGAAGTATTGAATATTGGTTTTGATGAATTGATTTTTATAAAAACTTTTATTCCTTGCAACATTTTATATTCCAAAATACAATCAACAATGTTACAGATTAAAAGGAAATATGTTCTATAAAAGCTAAGGGAACATGAGATTATAATCAGGATGAAAAAGGATGGTTGCTTTTGGGAGGAGATTTATAACGCCCTCCTGTATAGAACGCAAGTGGCGATTCAGGTACAGTATTCAACAAAACTCAAGAGGTGATCATAATATGTCATGCTACTTTTCTTTATAGAAACAACTCTTTAATAATATTCCTAGGTGAGGGAGGATTTTCGAACTGTGTGATGTGAATAAGTTCGGTGCCATCCCATCCCATAGCCTATTCTCATTCGCGCATCCTTTCTGTTGCAATCTCTATTCCAACTCAGTCCTCAGTTATCACCCAGACTTGCCTTATTCTCTACTCGGATAACAGAAAAAGCATCCAAATCACTTTATTCTTCTCGTCGACTTGAACGTCTCGGCTCCCAAAGCCTAAAAATATATTAGAAAAGTGATAAATTAGGCTCTGTGCACAATACCTTCTTCTTCCCTCCATAGCTTCCTTCTCCCATAGCTTTCGTGTTTCCTCTTCCCTTTTTTTCTCCTCATCCTCACACTGACGATTTAATCGAAGAAAATATAATAAATCATACGTATTCCCCTTATTAACACTCCCTTCCCAGCCCGTTTGCTCGATTGTACATTGTTCCAAATCAAAAATCATTACTCGATCTCCAACATATGAAGTACCTAGTAGCTGAACTGACGCTTGTTATTATCTTGTTATCATTGGTGAAGCAACAAGGAAGGTGATCCAGATAACTAGGGAAATGGCCCAATAAATAATAGGGGCCCAATGAAAAAATCTGATTTGTTATATGAGGTAATAGATTGGCAAGCAACATCAATTTATAACCCTTTGCTTAATTTTTAACTTCCTAAATTAGCAAATGAAAATAAATCTTCATATAAACATTCTAGAATATAATTAACAAGATTGCAGACTAAAAGGAAGCGTATTCGTTGGGAACCAGAAGAACACAAAACGATACTTAAGATGAAAAAGGACGATTATTCCTGGAAGGAGATTCATAATGCCCTTCCGCATCGAACTCCAGTAGCGATTCAAATACAGTATTTTACAAAACTCAAAAGATGATCATTACATCTCATACTACTTTTCTTTATAAAAACAAATCTTTAATAATATATCTAATTGAAAAAGGATTTTGAATTATATAATATAAATTCATCTGATGCCAGCTTTTATCACAATCTATTCTTCCTGATTGTCCATCCCTTTTATTGCAATCTCTATTCAACCCGATGTTCAACTATCCAGACTTGTTTATTCAACCAACAAAAAAAGCATTCAAATCTTCTCCTCCTATCCCAATCCAAATCTATTTTATTCCTTTTCATATTGATTTGAATGTTTCTGTTACGAGGGTAGCCGTCTAGATCATGTGGAAGTGTTCTAAACTCTCGAGGTGGGTTTATAACTAGGTGTCAAATAAGGACTTAAATAATGACAATATGAATATATTATTTGTAATTAATAGTAAAATATACTAAATAATTGATTTTGAGTACGAAACTTTATACAAAAGAAATCCATTTTGTTTATATAGATCTTCATTCTTTGTAGAATCCAAGATTCCGTTTTATTTGGAGCCCTCCTAGATCCTAGATTCCAAAGCTCCTGGTTCTGTTACGACGGCCAATATCTATACCGCGTCACATAACTAAATACAGGGTAACGTGACGAAGTCACGTTATAGACCGCTGAGGAACACTGGCGGTCCAGGACCGTATAACGGTCCTGATTAGCTATAAGCATGAAAATCTATATAAACAAGATGGATTCCCTTTGTATAGAGTTTCGTATTCAAAATCAATTATTTAGTATACTCTACTATTAGTTACAAATAGTATATTCATTATTGTTATTATTTAAATCCCTGCTTGACACCTAATTATAAATCTACCTCGAAAACCTAGAACACTTCTATATGATCTAAACAGTTACCTTTATAACACTTTGAACATTATTATTGCTTCAAGTACCGATTCGATAAATAACGATATCATATCTTCCAAGATACCACAACCTAGCAATTTTGCTACAACCAACCAGGTTACACCCGAAAGTACCAACAAAAACGGAGATATTGCTATAAAAGGTATTGAAGACCCCAAGGAAATCATTGTCACCGAAACTTTTAAAATCGCTTTATCAAACCGGTTTATAAACAATCGATAAAAGCTAGAAACCTTCTTGTTTCAATTTGAGATCTACTTCCAATTCAACCAGGATAAGTTCAATTATGACGTCAACAAAAGCATCTAAACTATATCCTATCTTAAAGGAAAAGCCGCTAAATGGATCCAACTGTATCTCAAAGACTATTTCATCAACTTGAATGAGCCTAGGAAGCGAATGTATCCGATTCAAATTATCTTTAAGAGATTCGAAGGATTCAAGAAAGAAATACGACGAATATTCGGGAACATCAATAAATTATATGATGTTGAATCTAAGATCTATAGTTTCAAGCAAACAAGGTCAGCAATCAAATACATTGTGGAATTCAGGAGGTATATAGGTACCATTGAATAGAAAGAGAATATAACAATGAACCATTACCGAAAAAGGTTTAAATTTAAAGTCAGGCTAGAACTAGATCGCAATTGCATTTAAGAAGATCTAAACAAATTAATCGAGGAATTTATTAAGGCGAATGAGATGCTTTACAAATATCAAAAGGAACGCTGATTTTCTAACTTTCATGGAAACCGAAATTGTGGTAAGTACTACAAAAATGAAGGAAGATTTCGAGAAAACAAACAATCTTATAAAGAACCAATACAATTAAATACAACGTTCAAAGATAAACTATCTAAAAAAGAAGTAGAGCGAAAATGCAAGGATAAACTATACTTTGAATATAGCAAGCCAAACTATCGAGCTAAAGATTGCCGAAACAAGAGATTATTAAGAGAAGGTTATCATAAAAAGTTCGGCAAAAAATAATTCAATATTATCTTTATACCCCAATTATACACTTTATACCCAATCGAAGATAATAATTACAAACGAAAAGAATATCAAAAGGAAATCGATACAATACCTCGAAACCAAAAAAGATTGAATGTTATAAACTGATATAAATTGGAATGTTTACAAATTTTCTCCTTTTCTTTTATCGAAACGAAACCGAAAGAATCATTATCAAAAGAACAAATAGCTAAATATACCATTATGAGCTGGACAATATATTACAATGAAACTTGCAGAATTCATCTATCAGACAAAGAGGTTATAGATTAGTTCTTTCAAAAGAAAGTAAAGAGAACCTATAAAAAGGGAAAGACAATCAAGATCTATAAGGAAGGCTGAGGTCAATTGAATATTGCAGGACAAGCAGGTCAGATCTATTGTAATACAAGAATAAACAGACAAATAATTCAGGTTATAATAGATTTAGAAACCACAAGAAATTTTATTGCATCAAAAACTATAAAGTATTTAGAAATACAATTTCAAACGAAATAGAAACCATATCAATTACAACTAATTGATAGATAATTAATCGAATTGGACAGAAAGATTTCGTAGGAGACTTATCTATTGCAAATGAATATAACCCAATATAAAAAGATTATTCAATTCGATATTGTTCCATTAGGGAATCAACAAATCATTCTGGGAATACCATAATTGAAAACATATAACCCTCAGATTGATTGATCATCGGAAACTATATCATTTCCAAAGAAAAGCAATCGACGAGATACACTAGAACCAATAAGGTTGAACACATACAATAAAGAACTAAAGGCGAACAACATTACTGATATAGAACATCAAGTCCAGGATCCTCCATTAATAACAAAAGAAGATAAACCTTCTATACAAATGAAAAATAAACAAAAGAAGTTACTTGAAAACACCTCTATAACAAAACAAAACGAAACACCAATATTAGTACAATATCAGAAATATAAGAAATTATTCAAAGAAAAAAAAGGCTATAACATTTTACCAAAATATAAATTATAGAATCACAAAATAGTATTGAAGGAAAGCAAAATACCTCTATTTGGCCTAATCTATCCAATATCAGCCTCTAACCTAAGGACGTTTAGGGATTATATTGACAACATATTAAAAAGGGATAGATCAAAAAATCCATTTTATAAACAATTAGCCCTATATTATTTATACCAAAGAAAGATAATACAAAAAGGCTTTGTATAGATTACTGCAAGCTCAACGATATAACGATCAAAGATCGATACCCACTTCCATTAACTACAGAATTGAAGGATCGATTGGGAAAAACCAAGATTTTCTCCAAGTTTGATCTTCGAAACGGATTCTACCTAATCAAAATGAAAAAAGGTGAGGAATAAAAAACAATTTTCAAAACTCGTTACGGATTATACGAATATCAAGTAATATCATTTGGTTTGACAAATATATCAGCAATATATATATACTTGATCAACAATATATTAAAAAAATATCTAGATATATACTATATATATTATCTAGATAATATATTGGTATTTTCAGAAACAAAAGAACAATATATCCAGGATATTTACAATATTCTACAATTTTTGGAGGAGGCAGATCTTCAATACAAATTCAGCAAATGTGAATTTTATATCACAAAAACAGAATTCCTAAGCTACATTATATTCTCTGGAAATCTCAAAATGAATTTTGATAAAGTAAAAGCAATCAAAAAATAAGAATTATTAATAAATATAAAAGAAATATAATCCTTTTTGGGGTTCGCCAACTTTTACCAACGATTCATCAAGAACCATTCAAAAATAGCCGCCTCAATGATCGAGATCATCAAAAAGAATCAAAAGGAATTTCGATGGTCGGAAGCAGCACAAACAGTATTCAAATGCCTTAAAGAAGCATTCGCAAAAGAACCAGTTCTCAAAGCTTTCGATCCAAAATTATCAATAATTGTGGAGATGGATTTCTCAGACTATATAATAAACGCAATATTCAGCCAATTAAGCTTGAACAAGAAATAATAATCAATCGTTTATTATTTATATAAACTATTGTTAGCTGAATTAAATTACAAAATATATAATAAAGAATTATTAACGATAATAAATGCTTTTAAAGAATGGAAAGTATATTTGAAAGAATCGAAGTATATAATACAAGTATATACAGATTATAAGAACTTGGTTTACTTCACTACAACGAAGGAATTAAATCGATAACAGATCCAATAATCGGAAATTATGGTTGTCTACAACTTCAGAATTTCATATATCAAAGGAAACGAAAATGCTAGGGCAGATACTCTCAACCGAAAACCAGAATACTTACAAAATAAAACATATAAATTGTATATGATATTAAAAAAGGATAACAATGCTTTAATTCACAATAAACCATAACTTGTTATTATTTCAGGAATAAATTATAATACTATCAAAAATATTATAAAAACGGAATACACGATAAATATTACAGCCAAAAGAATCTTAGTTATATTAGATAATCTAAAAAGAGGATTTATTATAGAAGATAGATTCATTTATTTTTATAATAAGCTTTATATATCCTTTAGTTTAATTAAGGATTATATTATAGAATAATATAAGCTACCAGTTTATGGGCATCAAGGTATTGTAAGAATCTTTGCTAGAATAAAGAGAGAAGTTTACTTTTCAAAGATAAAGATTATAGTTGAGAATATAATTGGGAATTGCAATACTTATATAAAGAATAAAGCTGTCCAGTATACCCTTTATAATTAGCTCAAAACCCCCGAATTATTTACTCAACCTTGAAAGTCCATTATTTGGGATTTTGTAATGAAACTATCATTATCCAAGGATCCGGTTATTAAGAAGGAGTACAATTTTATATTAATAATAATAGATAGATTAATCAAATTCGTTCATATGATACCATTTTGTGAAACTTGGATAGCAAATGATCTTGCTTATATATTCATAAGGAATATAGTCAATATTCATAATATACTAGATAAGATTATCTTAGATAAGGACAAATTATTTATATCAAAGTTTTGGTTTACTTTTATGGTATTATTTGGAATCAAAAGAAAATTTTCAATAGTTTTCCATTTACAAATAGATGGCCAAATAGAACGATTAAACCAAATGATAGAAGTTTATTTTTGTTATTATATCAATTACAGACAGGATAATTGGGTTAAATTATTATCCTTGGCACAATTCGTATATAATATATTAAAGATGGAAACCACAAAAGTAATGTCAGCATATACTAACTTTGGGTTCAACCCATTAATTTACAAATCATTATTACCGTAAAATGCGAATGTAAATGAAGTTATAAAAGATATTATGGAAATCAAGGAGTTTCACAAACAACTCTCCTTAGATTTATAGTTCATTGCTTTAAGAACAACATTGTATTACAATGAATCAAGAAGTATAGGATTTATTCTTAAAGAAGGGGATAAAGTTTATTTTATTCGAAGAAATATACAAACAAAACGATCAAACAATAAACTAGATTATAAGAAACTAAGATCATTCAAAATTGATAAAGTAATAGGACCAATCAATTACAAATTGAAATTATTATATATAATGAATATCCATTTGGTATTTCATATTTCATTCCTCGAGAAAGCACCATTTGGAGCATCGAAAACATCAGACCCAGAAATCGATTTAGTTAATTCAAAGGGAGAATATTATATCGAAGAAATATTAGATTATAAATATATTAACAGGAAAATTAAATATTTAATCAAATAGCAAAACTATCTATATTCAGAAAACATTTGGGAATCTAAAAAGAACCTTGGTATTCCTAATCTATTAAAGGAATTTTATCAACGATATCCAAACCTTCCCAAAAAGGATCTGAAGGACTCAAAAAAGAAGAAAGGTCAAAGTTGTTCAATATATTCGAATTAGCCTCAGCAAACGCCGACAAACCAATATCTGTTTGCTTTTTCTTCTTTTCTATATATTCATTTTCCAACCTTTCCTTTTCTTTTAGAGTATCCAGTTCATTCAAGGATTTGAGACCCCGACAAAGCATCTCACGATCATACTCGCGCAACTCTTGTTGTTGTAATTTAAGAATCCGAATACAAGCGAGACCAGCTATTGTAGCTTTGAAAGCTGTATCCCATTCAAACTGAAGATGTTCCTTTTCCAAACGAAGGTTCTCAAGGTTGTTTATTGAAGCCTGAATAATGTTACAATAGGAACCACAACGAATATATTCATTACAATACTGAGAACGATCGTTCAGAACAATACAACGATATTTGTAGCGAGAACAATTGGAACAAGGTATATTATCAGATCTGTAAGTTTTAATCGTTTCAAAAAGAAGAATACATTATCGATATTTAGAAACTTTATTCGAAGATGATATGATAGAAACAATTAAAGATTATATAAACAAAAATAAATGACTAAATATATTTGGAACAAATGTTAGTCTAAAAAGGGGATAGTATTACAATAAATAACATTATAATACGTGACAAATGTTATATAATAAGAATTGGAGTCTTTGAAGCTTAGGATCTAAAGGATCCAGGAGCCTTTGGAGTTTAGGATCCAAAGGATCCAGAAGAACGAAGATCTATATAAGAGAATAGGATTTCATTATAATATAAAGCTTTATGCTCAAGATCAATCATTTAGTATACTCTATTATTAGTTACGAATAACATATTCATTATTATCATTACTTAAGTCCCTGTTTGACGCCTAGTTATAAACCTACTTCGAGAGCCTAGAACACTTCCACGTGATCTAGACGGCTACCCTCGTAACATTGGGTCGATTTCTGGGTCTAATGCTTTCGATGCTTCTGATAATGTTTTTTCGAGGAGTGAGATATAGAATACTAAATGGATATTCATTATATATAGTAGTTTTAATTTGTAATTGATTGGTCCTATTACTTTATCGATTTTGAATGGTCTTAGTTTCTTATAATCTAATTTATCGTTTGGTTGTTTTGTTTATATGTTTTTTCGAATAAGATAAACTTTATCCTTTTCTTTAAAAGTAGGTCCTATACTTCTTGATTTGTTGTAGTACGATGCTGTTCTTAAAGCGATGAATTGTAAATCTAAGAAGAGTTGTTTATGAAGCTCTTTGATTTCTGTGATATCTTTTATGGCTTTATTTGCATTCGCATCTTGCAGCAATGATGATTTATAAGCCAATAAATTGAACCCAAAGTTAGTATATATTGGTATTACTTTTGTAGTTTCTGTTTTTAATATATTATAAACGAATTATGCCAAAGGTAATAATTTAACCTAATTGTCCTGTCTGTAATTGATATAATAGTGAAGATAAACTTCTATCGTTTGGTTTAATCGTTTTGTTTGGCCATCTGTTTATAAATAAAAAGTTGTTGAAAACTTTCTTTTGATTCCAAACAATACCATAAAGATAAACCAAAACTTCGATATAAATAATTTGTTCTTATTTGAGATAATCTCATCTAGTACATTATAAATACTAATTATATTCTGTATAAATATATAAGCAAGATCATTTGTTGTCCAAATTTCATAGAATAGTATTATATAAACAAATTTGGTTAATTTGTTTGTTATCATCAATATAGAATCATATTCCTTCTGGGTAACCGGGTCTTTGGATAATAATAGTTTTATTATAAAATCCCAAATAATAGATTTCCAAGATTGAATAGATAATTCGGGGGTTTTGAATTGATTATAAGGGGTATGCCAAACAGTTTTATTCTTTATACAAATGTTACAATTCCCAATTATATTTTCAATTATAATCCTCATTTTTGGAAAGTAGGCTTCTCTCCTTATTCTGGCAAAGGTTCTTATAATACTTTGATGCCTATAAATTGATAATTTATATTATTCTGTAACATAATCCTTAGCTAGATTAAAAGGTATATAAAGTTTATTATGAAAATGGATGAACCCATTTTTAATAATGAATCCTTTTTTTAGGTTGTTTAGTATAATTAGGATTCTTTTGGCTGTAGCATTTGTTGTATATTCTGTTTTTATGATATCCTTGATAATATCATAATTTATTCCTGAAATGATAGCGAGTTATGGTTTATTATGAATTAAAGCATTATTATCTTGTTTTAATATTATATACGATTTATATATCTTATTTTGTAAGTATTCTGGTTTTCGACTGAAAACATCTGCCCTAGTATTTTCGTTTTCTTTGATATATGAAATTCTGAAGTTGTAAATGGTCATGATTTCCGATTATCAGATTTGCCATCGATTTAATTCCTTCGTTGTAATAAAGTAAATCAAGTTCTTATAATCTGTATATACTTGTATTATATATTTCGATCCTTTTAAATATATTCTTCATTCTCTAAAAGCATCTATTATCGTTAGTAATTCCTTATTGTATATTTCATAATTTAATTCGGCTGGCGATAATTTGTATGAATGATAAACGATTGGTTGCTATTTCTTATTCAAACCTGATTGGTTGAATATTGTGTTTAATATGTAGTCTGAAAAGTCTGTCTTCACAATTATTGATAATTTTGAATCAAAAGCTTTGAGAATTGGTTCTTCTACAAATACTTCCTTAAAGTATTCGAATATTGTTTGTACTGTTTTTGTCCATCGAAATTCCTTTTGATTCTTTTTAATAATCTTGATCATTGAAGCAATTATTTTCGAATAGTTCTTGATGAATCATCGATAGAAGTTGGCGAACTCTAAAAAGGATTGTATTTCCTTTATATTTATTGGTGATTCCTATTCTTTGATTGCTTTTACTTTGTTAGGACTTATTTTGAGACCTTCGGAGAATATAGTATAATCTAGGAATTCTGTTTTGGTAATATGAAATTCGTATTTGTTAGGTTTGTATTGGAGATTTGCCTTTTCTAATTGTTGCAAAACCTTATGAATATCTTGAATATGTTGTTCTTTGTTTTCTGAAAATACCAATATATCATTTTAGATAGTATATATAATATATATTTAGGTGTTTCCTTAATATGTTATTGATTAAGTGTATATATATTGTTGGTGTGTTTATCAATCCGAATGGTATAACCTGATATTTGTATAATCTGTATCGAATTCTGAATACGGTTTTTTATTCTTTACCTTCCTTTATTTTGATAAAGTGAAATCTATTTTGTAAATCAAACTTGGAGAAAATCTTGGCTTTTCCCAATCGATCCCTTAATTCTGTAGCTAATGAAAGTAGATACTGACCTTTGATTATTATATTATTGAACTTGCAGTAATCTATACAAAGCCTTTTTGTATTATTTTTCTTTGATATAAACAATATAAAGTTAATTGTTTATGAAATAGATTCTTTGATTCATTCTTTTTCTAATATATCGCCAATATAATCCTTAAACGTCCTTAAGTCAGAGATTGATATCGAATAGATTGGGCCGAATGAAGGCATCTTGCCTTACTCCAATACTATCTTATAATCTTATAATTTATGTTCTGGTAAAGCTTCATAGCTTTTTCTTTCTTCAAATAGTTTCTTGTACTTTTGGTATTGTTCCGATATTGGCGTCTTTTCTTATTTCATTACAAAGATGTTTTCAAACAATTTCTTTTGTTTATTCTTTATTTGTATAAAAGGTTCATTTTCCTTTGTTATTAATGAAGGATTTTGGATTTGATGTTTTATATCAATAATACTATTCGCCTTTAGTTTTCTATTATATATGTTCAGTTTTATTAGCTTTAGCATATTTTGTTAATCTCTTTTCTTCGGAAATAATATAGTTTCCGATGACCAATCAATTTGGGGGTTATATGCCTTCAACTATGGCATTCCCAGAATGATCTGTTGATTCTTTAATAGAACAATATCGAATTGGATAACCTCTTTGTATTGGATTATATTCATTTGTAATAAACGAATCTCCTGCGAAATCTTTTTGTCCAATCCGATTAATTGTTTATTAATTAATTGCAATTGATATAGTTTTTGTTTTGTTTGAAGTTGTATTTCCAAATACTTTATAGTTCCTGATATAATAAAATTTCCTGTAGTTTTTGAATCTATTATAGCCTGGATTGTCTGTTTGTTTATTCTCGTATTGTAATAGATCTGATTTGTTTGTCCTGCAATATTCAATTAGGCTTGACCTTTTTTATAGGTTTTGATTGTCTTTCCTTTTTTATAGGTTCTTCTTATTTTCCTTTGAGGGAACCAATTTGTGGTTTCCTTATCTAATAGATGAATTCTGTAAGTTTCATTGTAACAAACTGTCCAATTCATAATAGTATACTTAGTTGTCTGTTCTTCTGATAATGATTCTTTCGGTTCTGCTTTATCAAAAGGAAAAGAAGGAGTTTGTAAATATTTCAATTTATATCGATTTATAGTGTTCAACCCTTTTTGATTTCGAGGCATTGCATCGATTTCCTTTTGATGTTCCTTTCGTTTGTAATTATCGTTTTTGATTAGGTATAAAGCGTATAGTTGGGGTACAATGATAATGTTGAGTTATCCTTTGCCGAACTTCCTATGATAGCCTCCTTTTGATGATCTCTTGCTTTGATAATCTCTGGTTCGATAGCCTGGCTTGCCATATTCGAAGCATAGTTTGTCTTTGCATCTTCATTCTATTTTTTTCTTGGATAGTTTGTTCTTGAATATTGTATCTAATTATATTGGTTCTTTATAAAATTGTTTGTTTTCTTGAGGTCTTCCTTTATTCTTATGATATTTATTATAATCTCGGTTTTTATGAAAGTTGGAAGATCGATGTTCCTTTTGATATTCGTAGAATATCTCATCCGCCTTAATAGATTCCTCAATCAATTCGTTTAGATCTTCCTAAGTGGAATTGCGATTTAATTCTAGCCTGACTTCAAGTTTGAGCCTTTTCTGGTAATAATTTATTGTTATGTTCTCTTCTTATTTAATGGTATTTATATACCTTTTGAATTCTATAATATATTTGATTATTGATCTTGTTTGTTTGAGGTTATAGATTTTGGATTCAGTATTATATAATTTATTGATGTTTCTGAATATTTGTTATATTTCTTTTTTGAATCCTTCGAATTTTCCAAAGATGGTTTGAATCGGGTATATTCGCTTTTTAGGCTTATTCAAGTAGGTAAAATAATCCTTGAGATATAATTGGATCTATTTGGCAGCTTCTTTTTTAAGGTAGAAAGCGGCCCAAATGCTTTTATCAGCATTATAATTGAATTTATTTTAATTAAATTGGAAGTAGATCTCAAATTGAAGCAAAAAGGTTTCTAGTTCTTATTGATTGTTTGTAAATCGATTTGGTAAAGCGATTTTAAGAGTTTCAATGATAATGATTTCTTTAAGGTCTTCGATATTTTTTATAATAATGTCTTTATTTTTATCAATACTTTCAAAGGTGACCTAATTGGTCGTAACAGAGTTGCTAAGTTGTGGTGTTTTGGAAGATATAATATTGTTATTTATTGAATTGGTATTTGAAGCAATAATGATGTTCAAAGTGTTACAAAGGTAATTGTTTAGATTATATAAAAGTATTCTAGGTTTTCAAGGTAGGTTTATAATTAGGTATCAAATAAGGATTTAAGTAATAATAATATAAATATATTATTTGTAATTAATAGTAGAGTATACTAAATGATTGATTTTGAATATGAAACTTTATATAAAGGAAATCCATCTTGATTATATAGCTCTTTGTTTCTTTCGGATAGTTAGGATAATTAAGCGTTTCTAAAATGTTGTTGTTTTAGAGTTGTTTATTATATAATATTGTATATGCTTGAAGCTTTCTTGTTTGTATATTCTGATGGTATATATATATATAATCTTAGGGTGATTATAATTATATACTAATATAATCGAATTGTATCTTGTTTGTATATGCCCAAGCTTATACAAACACGTCAGCTGTTACCTTCGTAACAAAAACCTCTTTATTATATTGGATCGTTATGGATCTCTAACGTTCCAAAAGCATTATAGCTTTATGAAACTCTATTATATATTATAGGTTATATAATATAATACTAAATAAAGATCAATATAATATTATCCCCTTTTTACCTTAGTATTTGTTCTAAACATTATATAATATTGATCTATTTTATTTGTTGTATTACCTTTTATATAATTTTGTTTCTTTATTCAATATAATTGATAATTTTTATAAACGAAAAGAAAGATTATGTTTAGTTCGTTTTATCGAATCTCGTGGTCTCGAAATGTCTTTTTGTTCTTTGTACGAATGCCAAGAGCGTAAATGTGTTGTTTCTTCTTCGGATTCTTCGCGATATGCCGAATGTATTCGTCAAGGCCGACATTGCGACGTTCGTAGTCCTTCGGAGAGCGACTAGGACAGCTTAGATCGTCAAAAGATTCGTTTAGAGCAGGAAGAAGAAGAAGCGAT
Organism: Sclerotinia glacialis; assembly: GCA_002162575.1. Classification (NCBI taxonomy): domain Eukaryota; kingdom Fungi; phylum Ascomycota; class Leotiomycetes; order Helotiales; family Sclerotiniaceae; genus Sclerotinia; species Sclerotinia glacialis. The sequence goes on along the minus strand of NGKH01000002.1, from coordinate 1,866,993 downwards.
GGTTAAAATCCTTCGTTTGCGAAAACAGAAATGTTTACTTTTAAAATATGAATCTGATATATTATATTATAATTTGTATACTTTGAATAAACTCAATGTTTTTGAGAAAAAGGAAAGATTGAAAAAAGAATATATAGAAAAGGAAAAAGCAGATATAATAAATATAATTGCTTCTAATAATTCTTTCTTTTTCGATTTTCTTGATTTTTTGTTATCGATAATATTCGATATTAAGATTATAGATGTGGTTTATTGGGCAGGTTTGAATACTTCTAATAGAATACTTATAATTTCTCAAAACAATTAAGGTTGCTTTTAAATTCCTATATGTTTTTTGAATATAAATAGTTTAATTATTTGATCAAATATTTGATTTTGTTTCTGATATATTTACAATCTAATATTGTTTCGATATCATATATAGTTTCTAGATTGATTGATTCGATTTCGATAAATAATATATTCGATATTTTTGATGATATTAATTCAAATAAAGATATATAAAAGATTGAATAGATATTTATAATATTGGATAGTTTCAATTGATAATTGATAGAACTTATTATTTTATCAATCTTGAATAATCCTAATTTCCTATAATCTAGTTTATTGCTTGATCTTTTCATATTGATATTATATTATAATAAATAAACTTTATCTTCTTTTTTAAATGTTAATTCTATATTATACTTTTTATTGTAATAAATTATTGTTTGTAAAGATATGAATTTTAAATCAAAAGATAGTTGCTTTTGAAGATCTTTGAATTATTCAATTTTGATAATAATTGATTTGGTATTTGCTCCTTATAATATCAAGGTTTTATATACTTTAAAATTGAAATCGAAATTAATATATATTGGCATAATCTTTATTGTTTCTGTTTCCGATATATTATATATGAATTGGATTATAAATAATAATTCTATTTAATTATTTTGTTGATAATTGATATAGTATTTAAAGTATACTTTCATTATTTAATTAATTCTTTTTATTTGATTATTTATTTGTAAATAAAAGGATATAAATAGCTTTTTTGTTATTATTAATAATCCTATAAATGTAATCCAGAATTTGAAGGTAAAGAACTTATCTCTATCTGAAATTATTTGATCTGATACTCTGTATATACTCATTATATTCTTGAAGAATATAAAAACTAATTGTTCAATATCTTATAATTTTTTGAATAGTATTATATATATGAATTTTATTAATCTCTTTATTATAACAAATATAGAATTGTACTTAATTTTTGTAATAAGATCCTTAAAAAGTGATAGTTTAATTATAAAGTTTTATATAATAGATTTCTATAATTGAAAAGGTATATCTGGTATTTAAAATTGATTATACAGAGTGTATTATAATGATTTGTTTCGAATATAAATATCACAATTCCCAACAATTTCTTCAATTATCTTTTTCATTTATAAAAAGTAATTCATTTCTTTGAGTTTTGTAGATATCTTTGTAATTCTTTGATATTTGTATACTAATAATCTATATTATTTCATCACAAAAATCTTTGCTAAATGATTCGGAATATATATCTTTTTATAAAAATAGATCATTTTATTTTCGAATATAAATCCTGATTCTAATTTCTTTAAAATATATATAATTATTATATCGGTTTTATAATGTTTTTGGATTAGAATATGAAAGTATTCGTCTTCTAATTTATATATAATTGCAAATTGTGATATATTATAAACTAAAGAATCGTTTTATTCTTTAAATATTATATAGGATTTATAACTCTTGTTTTCTTGATATTCTGGTTTTCAGTTTAGAACATCTACTCTAACATTTTCTGTTCCTTTAACATATGAAATTCTGAAATTGTATACAGCTATAGTTTCCGATCATCTGACCTATCATCTGTTAAATTGTTTTGTAATAATGAAATAGATTAGATTCTTATAATCTATAAATATTTGTATTATATATTTGAATTTTTTCAAATATATTCTTTATTCCTTAAATATTTTGATTATTATTAAAAGTTCTTTATTATAGATTTTATAATTTAATTTTATTGATAATAATTTTTGGGAATAGAATATAATTGATTATTATTTTTTAATTTTGTTTGATTGATTGAATACAATATTAATAACAAAATCTAAAGAATCTATCTCAATAAAGATCTCTTTTTCTAAATCAAAAATTAACAATATAAACTCTTTAATCATTATTTATGTTACGAGGGTAGCCGTCTAGATCACATGGGAGTGCTCTAGGCTCTCGAGGTAGGTTTATAACTAAGTATCAAACAAGGACTTAAATAATGACAAAATAGAATATGCTATTTGTAACTAATAGTAGAGTATATTAAATAATTGATCTTAAATACGAAGCTCTATATTGTAATAGAATCCTATTCCTTTATATAGACCTTCATACTTTGATCGAATCGATAAATCTGCTTAATTATTCGAGTCGACAAATCGAATCAACTTTCCTTCACGTGACACTTGTCCTGTAAGCTGATGTTATCTGTTGTAATACTATCCCTTTCCTAGACTAATACTTGTCTTAAGCGTTTATATAATGGGGTCTCCTTTTCTAATTATATAATTTAACTAAATGTTATTCTTTTTTTATTATATTTTCTATATGAACAACCTTTATTCATAATCCCGCTTTTGTATTCAATTATATCGTTTGTTCTAATAGCAAATATAAACCTTATGCTTTATATCTTCAAATTGATCGTGATTGTTTAATTGACGAGGATCTATCGAAATATTGTTTCGTATGTATTCGTTTCAAAAAAGATCATTATCATCCTAGATTTGCAATACTCTTTTAATATAATGTTTTGAAGCAACAACAAAAGCAATTCTATCTAAAGGAGGAGAAGACTTTTGTTGAATCGCAAGTTCTGTTTGCTAAATCTCAAAAATTGATAGTTTACATTCTTCGTTTATATCATCAACAGGAATTCCTTTACAAATATAAGAAAGAAATGATTCGTTGTGATCTTTATATATTGGAGGAATTTGATCTAATTGAGGAGAATGAAAGATTGAAAAAGGAGAAAGTTGAAAAGAAAAAACTGGAAAAGGAAAAGGCAGGTGTATTTGTTTCTAATAGTTTTTCTTCTTTTAACTTCCTTGATTCTTTGTTATTATTGATATCCAATGCGGAACTTGATGTTTTATTGATAGATATGGGTACTTTAAATGGAATACCTGTAACTTCTCAGGACAGCTGAGATCTTTCTTGAGTTCCTATATGTTTTCCGAATATGAATAGTCCAATCATTTGATCAAGTATTTGATCTTATTTCTGATGTATTTACAGTCTAGTATTATTTCAATATTGTATATAACGTTAGGGTTGACTAATTCGATTTCTATTATTAATATATCAGACACTTTTGATAATGCTTTCTCAAGGAATGAGATATAAAATACTGGGTGGATATTCATTATATATAATAGTTTCAATTTGTAATTG
>NGKH01000002.1:1846150-1863422 GCA_002162575.1 Sclerotinia glacialis | reverse complement strand
ATATAAAATACTGGGTGGATATTCATTATATATAATAGTTTCAATTTGTAATTGATTGGTCCTATTACCTTATCAATTTTGAATAATCCTAGTTTCTTGTGGTCTAATTTATCGTTTGATCGTTTTATTTGTATGTTTCTTCGAATAAGATAAACTTTATCCTTCTTTTTAAAAGTAGGTCCTATACTTCTTGATTTGTTATAGTACAATGCTGTTCTTAAAGTGATGAATTGTAAATCTAAAGAGAGTTGTTTGTAAAACTCCTTGATTTCCATGATATCTTTTATAGCTTTGTTTACATTCGTATCTTGCAACAATAGTGATTTGTAAGCCAATGGGTTGAACCCAAAATTAGCATATACTGGCGTTATTTTTGTGGTTTCCATCTCTGATGTATTATATACGAATTGCATCAAGGATAATAATTTAATCCAATTGTCTTATTTGTAATTGATATAACAGCAAAAATAGGCTTCTATTGTTTGGTTTAATCATTCTGTTTGACTATTTGTTTATAGATGGAAAACTATTGAAAGCTTTCTTTTGATTCCAAGTAATATTATAAGAGTAGACCAAAACTTCGATATAAATAGTTTGTCCCTATTTGAGATAATCTCATTTGGTATACTATGAATACTAACTATATTTTGTATAAATATATAAGCAAAATCATTTACTATCCAAGTTTTATAGAATAATATTATATAAACGAATTTGATTAATCTGTTTGTTATCACTAATATAGAATTGTATTCCTTTTGGGTAACCGAATCCTTGGATAATAATAGTTTCATTACAAAATCCCAAACAATGGATTTCCAAGGTTGAGTAAATAATTCAGAGATTTTAAACTGATTATAAAGAGTATGTTAAACAGTTTTATTCTTTATACAAATGTTGTAATTCCTAATTATGTTTTCAATTATAATCCTTATTTTTGGAAAATAGATTTCTCTCCTTATTCTGGCAAAGGTTCTCGCAATACCTTGATGCCCATAAATTAGTAGTTTATATTGTTCTGTAATATAATCCTTAACTAGATTAAAGGATATATAAAGTTTGTTATGAAAATAAATGAATCTATCTTCTATAATGAATCCTCTTTCTAGATTATTTGGTCTAGTTAGGATTCTTTTAATTATAGCATCTATCGTATATTCCGTTTTTATAATATCCTTGATAATATCATAATTTATTCCTGAAATAGCAACGAATTGTGGTTTATTGTAAACTAAAATATCGTTTTCCTGTCTTAATATCGTATGTGATTCGTATGTTTTGTTTTGTAAGTATTCTGGTTTTCGGCTGAAAGTATCTGCTTTAACATTTTCGTTTCCTTTGATATATGAAATTCTGAAGTTGTAGATAGCCATAGTTTCCGATCATCTGACCTGCTGTCTGTTCAATTCCTTCGTTGTAGTAAAGTAGACCAAGTTTTTATGATTTATATACATTTGTACTATATATTTCGATCCTTTCAGATACACTCTTTATTTTTTAAAAGTATCTACTATTGCTAATAATTCCTTGTCGTATATTTCGTAGTTTAGTTCGGCTGACGATAGTTTGTATAAATGATAAACAATTGATTGCTATTTCTTGTTCAAACCTAATTAGCTGAGTACTACATCTAATACATAATCTAAGGAATCCATCTCCACAATTATTGGTAGTTCTGGATCGAAAGCTTTGAGAACTGGTTCTCCTGCGAATACTTCCTTGAAACATTCAAATACTGTTTATATTGTTTCTATCCATTGGAACTCTCCCTGATTCTTTTTAATGATTTCAATTATTAAAGAGATTATCTTTGAGTAGTTCTTGATGAATCGTTGGTAAAAATTGGCGAACCCTAAAAAGGATTGTACTTCCTTTATATTCGTTGATGATTCCTATCCTTTGATTGCTTTTACTTTGTCGGAACTCATTTTGAAATCTTCAGAGAATATAGTGTAGCTTAGGAATTCTGTCTTTATGATATGAAATTTATATTTGTTGGGTTTGCATTGAAAATTTGCCTTTTCCAAAAGTTGTAGAACATTATAGATATCCTGGATATATTGTCCTTCTGTTTCTGAAAATACCAATATATCATCTAAATAGTATATATAGTATATATCTAGGTATTTTCTTAATATATTGTTGATCAAATGTATATATATTGTTGATGTGTTTATCAAACTGAATAGTATTACTTGATACTTGTATAATCTGTAGCGAATTCTGAATGCTGTCTTCTATTCCTCATTTTCCTTTATTCTGATTAAATGGAATCCATTTCGAAGATCAAACTTGGAGAAAATCTTGGCTTTTCCCAATCGATCCCTCAATTCTGTAGTTAATGGAAGTGGGTATCGATCCTTGATCGTTATATCATTGAGCTTGCGATAATCTATACAAAGTTTTCTTGTACTATCTTTCTTTGATACAAATAATACAGGATTAATTGCTTATAAGGTAGATTCTCTGATTTATCCCTTTTTTAATATATCGCCAATATAATCCCTAAATGTCCCTAGGTCAGAAGCTGATATCGGATAGATTGGTCCAAATGAAAGTATCTTACCTTCCTTCAATATTATTTTGTAGTCCTATAGTTTATGCTTTGGTAAAGCATTATGGCCCTTTCTTTCTTCGAATAGTTTCTTGTACTTCTGGTACTGTACCGGTATTGACGTTTTATTCTGTTTCGCTACAAAAATGGTTTCAAACAATTTCTTCTATTTATTCTTCATTTATACAGGAGGTTTACCTTCCTTCGCCGTTAATGAAGGACTCTGGATTTGGTGTCCTATATCAGTGATGTTGTTCGCCTTCAATTCTCCATTGTATATATTCAGTTTTACTAACTTTAATGTATCTCGTCGATCGCTTTTCTTCGGAAATAATATAGTTTCCGATGCCCAATCAATCTGGGGGTTATATACCTTCAATCATGGCATTCCCAGAATGATCTATTGATTCCTTAATAGAACAATATCGAATTAGATAACCTCTTTATACTGAGTTATACTCATTTGCAACAAATGAATCTTTTACGAAATCCTTTTGTCCAATCCGATTAATTGTCTATCAACTAGTTGCAATTGATATGGTTTCTGTTTTGTTTGAAATTGTACTCCCAAATACTTCACAGTTCCTGATACAATAAAATTTCCTGTAGCTTCTAAATCTATTATAACCTGGATTATCTATCCGTTTATTTTTGTATTACAATAGATCTGATCTGTTTGTCCTGCAACATTCAATTGTCCCTTACCAAACTTTTTGTGATAACCTCCTTTTGATAATTTTTTGCTTCGGCAATCTCTGGCTTGATAACCTGGCTTACCATATTCGAAGTATAGTTTATCTTTATGTCTTCATTCTACTTCTTTTTTAAATAGTTTATCCTTGAATATTATATCTAATTGTATTGGTTCTCTATAAGATTATCTGTTTTCTCGAAGTCTTCCTTTATTTTTGTGGTACTTACCACAATCTCGGTTTCCATGAAAATTAGAAGATCAATGTTCCTTTTAATACTTGTAGAATATTTCATCCGTTTTGATAGATTCCTCAATTAACTCATTTAAATCTTCCTAAATGCAATTGTGATCTAATTCTAGCCTGACTTCAGGTTTGAGCCCTTTCCGATAATGGTTCATTATTGCATTCTTTTTTTATTCAATAATACCTATATACTTCCTGAATTCTATAATGTATTTGATTATTGACCTTGTTTGTTTGAGATTATAGATTTTGAATTCAATGTTATATAATTCATTGATATTCCTGAATACTCTTTGTATTTCTTTTTTGAATCCTTCGAATCTCCCAAAGATGGTTTAAGTCGGGTATATTCACTTTCTTGGCTCATTTAAATTGATAAAATAATCCTTGAGATATAATTGGATCTATTTAGCGACTTTTTCTTTAAGGTAAGATACAGCCCAAACGTTTTTGTCGGCATTATAGTTGAACTTATCCTGGTTGAATTGGAAGTAGATCTCAAATTGGAACAAAAAGGTTTCTAACTCTTGTCGATTGCCAATAAACCAGTTTGATAAGACGACTTTAAAAGTTTCGGTGATAATGATTTCCTTGAGATCTTCGATATCTCCTATAATGATGTCTCCGTCCTTATCGGTACTTTCAGATGTGACCTGATTGATCGTAACAAAATTGCTAAGTTATGATGTCTTAGAAGATATGATATTGTTATTTATCGAATCGGTATTTAAAACAATAAAGATGCTCAAAATATTACAAAGGTAATCATCTAAATCATATAAAAGTATTCTAAACTTTTCAAAATAGATTTATAATTAGGCATCAAATAAGGATTTAAATAATGATAATAATAAATATACTATTCATAACTAATAATAAAGTGTACTAAATGATTGATCTTGAGCACGAAACTCTATACAAAGGAAATCCATCTTGTTTATATAGACCTTTTATACTTATAGCTAATCAGGAGGATCAATATAGATCAATGCTGAGTTCACTGATCCTTACTGAGCCAGTCACATGACATGGATAGCACGTGAGAGTTCTCTTGTTGCCCAGCGTAACAGACAGCCTCTTGGCCACACAGAAATGGCTATAGAGTTCTGAACACGAGGTAGGTTTAGATTAAACTTCAAGTAAATGATCGATAAGATAGTATAGTAACTGGGTTTGCTATTTTTGTAACTATACTATAAAAGTAATGATTATTCTTGAGTATGAAGTTCTATATTGTAATGGAATGTTACGACGGCCAACATCCATGCCGCGTCACATGACTAAATACAGGGTAACGTGACTTTGTCACGTTATGGACCGCATAGCGGTCCTGATTAGCTATAAGCATAAAAGTCTATATAATCAAAAAGGATTTCCTTTGTATAGAACTTCATGTTCAAGATTAATCATTTAGTATACTCTATTATTAGTTATGAATAGTATATTCATTATTGTTATTATTTAAATCCCTATTTGATGTCTAATTATAAATCTATTTCGAAAGTTTAGAACACTTCTATGTGATTTAGACGGTTACCTTTGTAATATTTTGAGCATCCTTATTGTTTCAAGTATTGATTCGATAAATAACGATATCATGTTTTCCAAGATATTATAACTTAATAATTCCATTACAATTAATTAGGTCACCTTTGAAAGTACCGATAAGGACGGAGATATCGTTATGGGAGATATTGAAGATATCAAGGAGATCATTATCATCGAAATTCTTAAAGTCGCTTTATCAAACTGATTTACAGGCAATTGATAAGAACTAGAAACCTTCTTGTTTCAATTTGAGATCTACTTCTAATTTAATCAGGATAAGTTCAATCATGATGCTGATAAAAGCGTTTGGGTTGTTTTCTACTTTAAAGGAAAAGTTGTTAAATGAATTCAATTATATTTCAAGGATTACTTCATCAATTTGAATGAGTCTAAAAAACGGATGTATCCGATTCAAATCATCTTTGGAAGATTCGAAGGATTCAAGAAAGAAATACAATGAGTATTCGGGAACATCAATGAATTATATAATGCTGAATCCAAAATCTATAACTTCAAGCAAATAGGGTCAGTAATCAAATATACTGTGGAATTCAGGAGGTATATAAATATTATTAAATGAAAAGAGAATATAACGATGAACTATTATTAAAAAGGGCTCAAACCTGAAATCAGATTAGAACTAAATCACAATTGTATTTGGGAAGATCTAAATGAATTGATCGAGGAATCTATTGAGGCGGATGAGATGCTTTACGAGTATCAAAAAGAATGCTGATCTTCCAATTTTTATAAAAACCAAGATTGTGGTAAGTATTACAAAAATAAAGGAAGATTTCGAGAAAACAAACAATCTTATAGAGAATCGATATAATTGAATATAATGTTCAAGGATAAATTATTTAAGGAAGAGGTAAAGCGAAGATATAAGGATAAGCTATGCTTCGAATATAGCAAATCAGGTTATCGAACTAAAGATTGTCGAAGTAAAAGATCATCAAAAGGAGGTTATTATAAGAAATTCGATAAGAATCAATTTAATATTACCTTTGTACTTCAATTATATACTTTATATTTATTCGAAAACGATAGTTATAAACAAAAGAAACATCAAAAGGAAATCGATGCAATATTTCGAAATCAAGAAGAATTGAATGTTATAGATCGATATAAATTGGAGTATTTACAAACTTCTTTACCTTCTTTTATTAAAACAAAACCGAAAGAATCATTATCGGAAAAACAGACAACTAAGTATATTGTTATAAGTTGAATAGTTTATTACAATGAAACTTGCAGAATTCATCTATTAGACAAAAAAGCTACAAGCTGGTTCCCTTAGAAGAAAGTAAGGAGATTCTATAAGAAGTCAGTTAAGATCTATGAAAAGGGTTAAGGTCAATTGAATATTGTAGGATAAATAAGATAGATCTATTGCAATGCAAAAATAAATGAACGAGCAATCCAGGCCATAATAGATTCAAAAGCTACAGGAAATTTTATTGTATCAGGAATTGCAAAGCATTTAAAAGTACAATTTCAAATGAAACAGAAATCATATCAATTGCAATTAATTGATGGATAATTAATCGGATTGAACAGAAAGATTTTGTAGAAAACTTGTTTATTGTAGATGAATATAATCCAATATAAAAAGGTTATTCAATTCGATGTTGTTCTATTAGGGAATCAACAAATCATTTTGGGAATGCTATAATTGAAGGTATATAATTTTTAGATTGATTGGTTATCAGAAACTATATCATTTCCGAAGAAAAGCGATCAACAAGATATACTAGAGTTAGCAAAGCTGAATATATATAATAGAGAATTGAAGGCGAATAATATTATTGATGTAAAATATCAAATCCAGGGTTTTTTATTAACAATGAAGGAAGATAAACTTCTTATACGAATAAAGAATAAGCAAAAGAAATTGTTTGAAAACATCTTTGTAATGAAACAGGAAGAAACATCAATATTAGTATAATACCAGAAGTACAAGAAATTATTCGAAGAAAGAAAAGGTTATGATATTTTACCAGAATATAAACTATAAGATTATGAGATACTATTGAAGAAAGGCAAAATGCCTTTATTCAATCCAATCTATTCGATATCAATCTTTGATCTAAAGATACTTAGGAATTATATTGACGATATATTAGAAAAGAAATAGATCAAAGAATCCATTTTACAAACAATTAGCCCTGTATTATTTGTATCAAAGAAAGATGATACAAAAAGGCTTTATATGGATTACTGCAAATTGAATAATATAACAATCAAAGATCGGTATTTACTTCCATTAGCTATGGAATTGAGGGATCGATTAGGAAAAGCCAAGATTTTCTTTAAGTTTGATCTACAAAACGGATTTCATTTTATTAGAATGAAGGAAGATAAAGAATGGAAAACTGTATTTAGAATTCGATATGGATTATACAAGTATCAGATTATACTATTCAGTTTGACAAATGTATTTACAATATTGTTACGAGGGTAGCCGTCTAGATCATATAGAAGTGTTTTAAGCTCTCGAGGTAGATTTATAATTAAGCGTCAAACAGGGACTTAAATAATGATAATATAAATATATTATTTGTAACTAATAGTAAAGTATACTAAATGATTGATTTTGAGTACAAAGCTTTATACAAAGGAAATCCATCTTGATTATATAGCTTTTCATCTTTTTCGGATAACTGGGACAATTGAACGCTTCTGGAATATTGTTGTTCTAAAGCTGTCTATTATATAATACTATATATATTTGAAGCTTTTTTGTTTGTATATTCTGATAGTATATATATATATGATCCTTAAATAATTATAATCATATATTAATATTATCGAATCGTATCTTGTTTGTATATAACCCAAGCTTATACTAACAAGTCAATTGTTACCTTTATAACATTATCCTTTTCTTAATTTAATACTAATTTCGAGCATTTTTATATTAGTATGTCTTTCTTTTTTCTTAAATGATTGTATACTTTCTTTCTTTCTTCGTTATATCTTCTTCGATTACTAATAAAAGAAAAGAACAAATTCATCTTGTTTGTTTTATTGAACAAAAAGGTTTCGAAATGCCTTTATGCTTATTGTATGAATGTACAAATTGCAAATGTATTGTTTCGCTTTCTGATTCTTTGCGATGCAGCGAATGTATTTGTAATAACAAGAAATGTAATGTTCAAGATCTATCTGAAAGTGATTGGGAAAGTCTGTCCTAACAGAAGAAACGATTGGATCAAAAAAAGAAAAAGGCTATAATTAAAATTCTATATTTACAAAAACAGAAGTGTTTTCTATTGAAGTATGAATCCGAAATACTTCATTATGGTTTGTAAACTCTTGATGAATTAATAGAAATGAAAAAAAAGGAAAAATTGGAAAAAGAATATATAAACAAAGAAACCATCGATGTTATTGTTCTTGTCCCTAATAGTTCCCTTTCTTTCGATTTCCTCGATCCTTTGTTGTTTTCGTTGTTTAATGTTGAGTTCGAAGCTCTATTGGCAGATATAGGTATTTCAAATAGAATGTCTGTAATTTCTCAGGGTAATTGAGATCTTTCTTGAGTTCCTATATATTTTCCGAATATAAATAATCTAATCATTTGATCAAATATTTGATCTTGTTTCTGATATATTTGTAATCTAGTATTGTTTCAATATCATATATAGCATTAGGGTTGATTAATTCGATCTTTGTGAATAGTGTATTTGGCGCTTTTGATAATATTGGTTCAAGTAAGGATATATGGAAAACTGGATGGATATTCATAATGTATGGTAATTTGAGTTTGTAGTTGATTGGTCCTATCATTTTGTCGATTTTGAATGGTCCTAGTTTCTTATGGTCTAATTTATCGTTGGGTCGTTTTGTTTATATATTTTTTCGAATAAGATAAACTTTATCCCCTTTTTTAAAAGTAGATCCTATATTTCTTGATTTATTATAATACAATGCTGTTCTTAAAGCGATGAACTGTAAATCCAAAAAGAATTGTTTTTGAAGCTTTTTGATTTCTATGATATCTTTTATAACTTTATCTATATTCGTATTTTGCAGCAATAGTGATTTATAAGCTAATAAGTTGAACCCAAAGTTAGTATATATTGACATTACTTTTGTAATTTCCGTCTTTGATGTATTATATACAAATTGTGCTAAAAGTAATAATTTAACCTAATTGTCCTGTTTGTAATTGATATAACAGTGGAGATAGGTTTCTATCGTTTGGTTTAATCGTTTTGTTTGGTTATTTGTTTATAAATGGAAAGTTATTGAAAGCTTTCTTTTGATTTCAAATAATATTATAAAAGTAGATTAAAACTTCGATATGAATAATTTGTCTTTATTTGAGATAATCTCATTTGATATATTATAAATGCTAATTATATTTCGTAGGAATATATAAACAAAGTTATCTATTATCCAAATTTTATAGAATGGTATTATATAAACGAACTTGGTTAATTTATTTATTATCATTAATATAGAGTTATACTTTTTCTGGGTAATCGGATTTTTGGATAATAGTAATTTTATTATAAAATCCCAAATAATGGATTTCCAAAATTGAGTAGATAATTCGGGGGTTTTGAGCTGATTATAAGGGGTATGTTGGGTGGCTTTATTCCTTATACAAATATTGCAGTTTTTAATTATATTCTCAATTATAGTCCTCATTTTTGGAAAATACATTTCTTTCTTTATTCTGGCAAAGGTTCTTACAATACTTTGATATTTGTAAACTAATAATTCATATTGTTTTGTAATATAATCTTTAATTAGATTAAAAGGTATGTAAAGTTTATTATGAAAGTAGATGAATTTATCTTCAATAATGAATCCTTTTTCTAAATTGTCTAATATAATTAGGATTCTTTTGATTATAATATTTGTTGTATATTCTGTTTTTATGATATCTTTAATAATATTATAATTTATTCCTGAAATAACAATGAATTATGGTTTATTATGAATTAAAACATTATTGTTTTGTTTTAATATTATATACGATTTGTATGTCTTATTTTGTAAATATTCTGGTTTTCGGCTAAAAACATTTGCCCTAACATTTTCGTTTCCTTTAATATATGAAATTCTGAAATTGTAGACAGCCATAATTTCCGATCATCGGATCTACCATCGATTTAATTCCTTCATTATAATGAAGTAAACCAAGTTCTTATGATTTGTATATATCTGTATTGTATATTTCGATCCTTTCAAATACATTCTCCATTCTTTAAAAGCATCTATTATTGCTAGCAATTCCTTATTATATATTTCATAGTTTAATTCGGCTAACGATAATTTGTATAAATGATAAACGATTGATTGCTATTTTTCGTTTAAACCTGATTGGCTGAATATTATATCTAATGTATAGTCTAAGGAATCTATCTCCATAATTATTGGTAATTCTGAATCAAAAGCTTTGAGAATTGGTTCTCCTATAAATGCTTCCTTAAGGTATTCGAATGTTGTTTATGTTGCTTCTGTCCATCGAAATTCCCTTTGATTCTTTTTGGTGATTTCGATTATTGGGGCAGTTATTTTCGAGTAATTCTTGATGAATCATTAATAAAAATTGGCGAACCCTAAAAAGGATTATACTTTCTTTATATTTATTGATAATTCCCAATCTTTGATTGTTTTTACCTTATTAAAACTCATTTTGAAATCTTTGGAGAATATGGTATAATCTAGAAATTCTGTTTCAGTAACATAAAATTCGTATTTGTTAGGTTTGTATTGGAGATCTGCTTTTTTCAATTGTTATAAAACCTTATAAACATTTTGAATATATTGTTTTTTTTTTTCTAAGAATATCAATATATTATCTAAATAATATATATAATATATATCTAAATGTTTTCTTAATACATTATTGATTAAATGTATATATATTGCTAATATATTTGTCAATCCAAATAGTATAACCTAATACTCGTATAATCTATATCGAGTTTTGAATATGGTTTTCCATTCTTCATCTTCCTTCATTCTAATAAAGTGAAATCCGTTTTGTAAATCAAACTTGAAGAAAATCTTGGCTTTTCCCAATCGATCCCTCAATTTTGTAATTAATAGAAATAAGTACCGATCTTTAATCATCATATCATTGAACTTATGATAATTCATACAAAGCCTTTTTATACCATTTTTCTTTGATACAAACAATACAAAACTAACTATCTATAAAATGGATTCTTTGATCCATTCCTTTTCTAATATATCGCCAATATAATCCTTAAACATCCCTAAATTAAAAGTTGACATCGAATAGATTAAACCGAATAAAGACATTTTGCCTTCCTTCAATACTATCTTATAATCTTATAATTTATATTCTGATAAAGCTTTATAATCTTTTCTTTTTTCAAATAATTTCTTGTACTTTTGGTATTGTATCGGTATTGGCGTTTCTTTCTGTTTCATTACAAAAATGTTTTCAAGCAATTTCTTCTGTTTATTCTTTATTTATATAAAAGGTTCATCTTTTTTCGCTATTAATAAAGGACCCTGGATTTGATGTCCTATATCAATAATACTGTTCGCCTTTAATTCTCCATCGTATATATTCAGTTTTACTAACTTTAATGTATCTCGTCGATCGCTTTTCTTCGGAAATGATATAGTTTCCGAAAACCAATCAATCTAAGGATTATATACCTTCAATTATAGCATTCCCAAAATGATCTATTGATTCCCTAATAGAATAATATCGAATTAAATAACCTCTTTATATTGAATTATACTTATTTACAATAAACGAATCTTCTACGAAATCTTTCCATCTAATTCAGCTAATTGTCCATCAATTAACTACAATTGATATGGTTTCTGTTTCGTTTGAAATTATATTTCCAAATACTTCACAGTTTCTAATACAATAAAATTTCCCATAACTTCTGAATCTATTATAACCTAGATTATTTATTTATTTATTTTTGTATTGCAATAGATCTGATCTATTTATCCTATAATATTCAATTGGCCTTAGCTTTTCTTATAGATTTTGATTGTCTTTTCCTTTTTATAAGTTCCCTTTGCTTTCCTTTAAAAGAACCAGCCTATAACTTCCTTATCTAACAAATGAATTCTGCAAGTTTCATTATAACAAACTGTCCAATTCATAACAATATAATCAACTATCTATTCTTCCAATAATAATTCTCTCAGTTCTGCTTTATTAAAGGAAAGGGAAGAAGTTCATAAACATTCCAATTTATATCGATCTATAGTATTCAACCCTTCCTGATCTCGAAGCATTATATCGATTTCTTTTTGATATTCCTCCTATTCGTAATTATCATCTTCAATAAAATATAAAGCATATAATTAAAATACAAAGATAACATTGAATTGATCCTTACCGAACTTTTTGTAATAACCTTCTCTTGATGATCTTTTGCTTCGATAATCTTTGGCTCGATGATCTGGCTTGCCATATTCGAAGTATAACTTGTTCTTGCATTTTCGTTCTACCTTTTTTTTAAATAATTTGTTTTTGAACATTGTATTCAATTGTATCGATTCTCTATAAGATTGTTTGTTTTCTTGAGGTCTTCCTTTGTTTTTATAATACTTACCACAATCTCGGTTTCTATAAAAATTGAAAGATTGGTATTCTTTCTGATATTTATAAAGCATCTTATCTACCTTAATAGATTCCTCAATCAATTCGTTTAGATCTTCTCAAATACAATTGCAATCTAATTCTAACCTGACTTCAAGTTTGAACCCTTTTCAATAATAGTTTATCATTATATTCTCTTTTTATTCAATAATACTTATATACCTTTTGAATTCCACAACATATTTGATTGCTGATCTTGTTTGCTTGAAACTATAGATCTTGAACTCAATATCATATAATTCGTTGATATTCCCGAATACTCATTGTATCTCTTTCTTGAATCCTTCGAATCTCCCAAAGATGATTTGAATCAGGTATATTCGCTTCTTAAACTCATTCAAATAAATGAAGTAGTCCTTGAGATATGATTAGATCCACTTAGCAGTTTCTCCTTTGAAATAGAAAACAGCCCAAATGCTTTTATCGACATCATAATTGAACTTATCCTGATTAAATTGAAAGTAGATCTTAAATTGAAGTAAAAAGGTTTCTAGCTCTTATTGATTGCTTGTAAATCGATCTGGTAAAGCGATTTTAAGAGTTTCAATGATAATGATTTCCTTAGGGTCTTCGATACTTTCTATAACGATGTTTCCATTCTTATCAGTATTTTCAGGGGTGACCTGATTGATCGTAACGAGATTGTTAGATTGTAATATCTTAAAAAACATAATATCGTTATTTATCGAATCGATATTTGAAACAATAATGATGCTCAAAGTATTACAAAGGTAACCGTTTAGATCATATAAAAGTGTTCTAAGCTTTCGAGGTAGATTTATAATTAAACGTCAAATAAGGACTTAAGTAATAACAATATAAATATATTATTTATAATTAATAATAAAGTATACTAAATGATTGATTTTGAATACAAAGCTCTATACAAAGGAAATCCATCTTGATTATATAGCTCTTCGTCTCCTTCGGATAATTGGGACAGCTAAACGCTCCTAGAGCGTTGTCGTTTTAGAGCTGTCCATTACGTAATATTGTATATATTTGAAGCTTTTCTATTTGTATATTCTAATGGTATATATATATATGATCCTCAGGTGACCATAATCATATACTAATATTGTCGAATTGTATCTTATTTGCATATAGCCCAAGCTTATACTAACAAGTCAGCTGTTACCTTCGTAACAAATATATATGTATTTAATCAATAATGTATTAAGAAAACATCTAGATATATATTGTATATATTATTTAAACGATATATTGATATTCTCGGAAACAAAGGAACAATATATTCAGGACGTTTACAAGGTTTTACAACAATTGAAGGAGGCAGATCTTCAATACAAATCTAGCAAGTGTGAATTTCATATTATCGAAACAAAGTTCCTAGATTATATTATATTCTCCGGAGGTCTCAAGATGAGTTTTGATAAAATAAAAGCAATCAAAGAATAGAAATCACTAATAAGTGTAAAGGAAGTACAATCCTTTTTAAGGTTCGTCAACTTTTATCA
Organism: Sclerotinia glacialis; assembly: GCA_002162575.1. Taxonomy (NCBI): domain Eukaryota; kingdom Fungi; phylum Ascomycota; class Leotiomycetes; order Helotiales; family Sclerotiniaceae; genus Sclerotinia; species Sclerotinia glacialis. The sequence goes on along the minus strand of NGKH01000002.1, from coordinate 1,849,286 downwards.
ATGATTCATCAAGAACTATTCGAAAATAGCCGCTTCAATGATTGAGATCATCAAAAAGAATCAAAGGGAATTCCGATGGACAAAAGCAGTACAAACAGCATTCGAATGCTTAAAGGAAGTATTCGTAGGAGAACCAGTTCTCAAAGTTTTCGATTCTGAATTATCAATAATTGTGGAGACAGACTCTTCAGATTATACAATAGACACAATACTCAGCCAATCAGGCTTGAATAAGAAATAGCAATTAGTCGTTTATCATTTTTGCAAATTATCGTTAACTAAATTAAACTATGAAATATACAATAAGGAATTACTAACGATAGTAGATACTTTTAGAAAATGAAAAGTGTATTTGAAAGGATCGAAATATATAGTGCAAATGTATACAGATTATAAGAACTTGATTTACTTTATTACAATGAAGGAATTAAATCGATAACAGATTAGATGATCGGAAACTATAGTTGTCTACAATTTCAGAATTTCATATATCAAAGGAAACGAAAATGCTAGGGTAGATACTCTCAATCGAAAACCAGAATACTTATAAAATAAGATATATAAATTGTATACGATATTAAAACAAGACAGTAATGCTTTAGTTTACAACAAACTACAATTCGCTGCCATTTTAAGGATAAACTATGATATTATCAAGGATATCATAAAAACGGAATATACAACAAACGTTATAGCCAAAAGAATCCTAATTATACCAGACAATCTAAAAAGAGGATTCACTATTGAAGATGGGTTTATTCACTTTTATAATAAGCTTTATATACTTTCTAATCTAATTAAGGATTATGTTATAGAACAATATAAACTATCAGTTTATAGGCATCAAGATATTGTAAAAACCTTTGTCAGAATAAGGAAAGAAGTGTACTTTCCAAAAATGAAGATTATAATTGAGAACGTAATTGGGAACTGCAATATCTGTATAAAGAATAAAATTGTTCGGCATATCTTTTATAATCAATTCAAAACCTCCGAACTACCTATTCAACCTTGAAAGTCCATTGCTTGGGATTTTGTAATAAAACTACTATTATCCAAAAATCTGGTTATTTAGAAGGAATACGACTTTATATTAGTAATAACAAGCAAATTAATCAAGTTCGTTTATATAATATCATTCTGTGAAACTTGGATAGTAGACAATCTTGCTTATATATTCTTATGGAATATAGTTAATATTCATAATGTTTTAGATAAGATTATCTTAGATAAAAACAAATTATTTATATCAAAGTTTTGATCTATTCTTATAGTATTGTTTGGAATCAAAAGAAAACTTTCAACAACTTTCCATTTATAAACAAATAACCAGACAAAACGATTAAATCAAATAATGAAAGTTTATCTTTACTATTACATCAATTACAAATAAGATAATTGGGTTAAATTATTACTTTTGATATAATTCGCATATAATATATCAGAAACAGAAACTACAAAAATAGTGTTAATATATATTAACTTTGGGTTCAATTTATTGGTTTACAAATCATCATTATTGCAAAATGCGAATACAAACGAAGCCATAAAAGATATTATAGAAATCAAAGAACTTCAAAAACAATTCTTTTTGGATTTACAATTCATCGTTTTAAGAATAATATTGTATTACAACGAATCAAAAAGTATAAGATCTACTTTTAAAAAGAAGAATAAAGTTTATCTTATTCGAAGAAATATATAAACAAAACGATCAAATGATAAACTAGATTATAAGAAATTAAGACCATTCAAAATTGACAAAATAATAAAACCAATCAATTACAAATTGAAATTATTATATACAATGAATATCCACCCAGTATTCCATATCTCACTCCTCGAGAAAACACTATCTGGAGTATCGAAAACATCAGATTCAGAAATCGATTTAATCAATCCAAAAGAAGAATATTATATCGAAGAAATACTAGATTACAAATATATTAATAGGAAAATCAAATATTTAATTAAATGATAAAACTATCTATACTTAGAAAACATTTGGGAATCTAAGAAGAACCTTAGTATTCCTGATTTGTTGAAGGAATTTCATTAATGTTATTTAAACCTTCTCAAAAAGGATCCGAAAGACTCAAAAAAGAAAAAGGATCAAAGTCGTTCAATATATTCGAATTAACTTTAGTAAATGCCAACGAACCAATATCTGTTTGCTCTTTTTTCTTCTTTATATACTCATTTTCCAATCTTTCCTTTTCTTCAGTCTTTACAAGCTTATCGAGAGTATATAAACCCCAACGAAGCATTTCAAACTTTCGCTTTAACAAAAAACGTTTCTGCTTTCTAAATCGAAGTATCCTAATTATAACCTTTTGAGAAACTTCAATAATTGCTTCCTTTTTCTGCTTCAACCTTGCTTTTTGACGATTCAAGTTATCCCAATCGTTTTCCAACGGATCTTGAACATTACATTTCTTCCCTTGACGAATACATTCAGTATAACAAAAAGAATCAATCGAAGAAACAATACATCTACACTCCTGACGATCGTATAAAGAATACAAAAGCATTTCGAATCCATAAGCTTTTATCAAACAAACTAAACGAAATTGTTCTTTTTTCTTTCGCAAAACTATAATCATAATAATAAAAGAAGTTTATTAATAAAAGAAATATGAAAGAAAAGTTACATTATATAACGTTCGGGACAAACACTAAATTAAAAAGGGGATAGTATTACAATAATCAACATCTATACTATATTATATAACTAAATATAGGGTAACATAACAAAGTCACGTTATGAATCATTAAGGAATGCTAACAGTCCAGGATTGTACAGCAGTCCTAATTAACCATAAATATAAAGATCTATATAATCAAGAAGGATTTCCTTTATATAAAGCTTCATACTCAAGATCAATCATTTAGTATACTTTATTATTAATTACGAATAATATATTCATTATTATCATTACTTAAGTCCCTGTTTAACGCCTAATTATAAACCTACCTCGAGAGCCTAGAACACTTCCACGTGATCTAGACGGCTACCCTCGTAACATGGAACCCTATCCTTTTATATAGGTCTTTATACTTTTGTCCTATTGCTCCTATCAACTGGTTTCCAATGGGAGTAGTGGGATCCCACCTGTCCCATTATATTACGATAAGT
>NGKH01000002.1:1764618-1822442 GCA_002162575.1 Sclerotinia glacialis | reverse complement strand
TCGTGCTCAAGATCAATCATTTAGTATACTCTACTATTAGTTACGAATAGCACATTCATATTGTCATTACTTAAGTCCCTGCTTGACGCCTAGTTATAAACCTACCTCGAGAGCCTAGAACACTTCCACGTGATCTAGACGGCTACCCTCGTAACATAAACTTCAAGCAAATAATCAATAAAGTAATATAATGATTGATTTGCTATTTTTGTAATTATACTATAAAAATAATGATTGTTCTTGAACACAAAACTCTACATTGTAATGGAATCCTATCCCCTTATATAGACCTTTATATTCTGGCCTGATCGATAAGTCGACTATAAATAAATCGATTACCGCAAAGCCGATTTCGACAAGTCGGTTTCTGGATCACGTGACACTAGTCCCATGAGCTGATGTTACCCGTTGTAATATTATCATTCAATCTTTTTTTTGAAGTTCTTTATAGATTTTAGAATTCTAGTCTTTTCTTATAATTATAAGTCCGGCTGAAACAAATGAGATGATATTGATATTTCGAATATTCTAGATATTTAGTATTGGAAATATAGATGCTGTTAATAGTATTATTTATATCCTGGAAGATAGATCGTTTAGTTTATTTGTTGTCCTATTACAAACGAATACAATCTATATCAAATAGTATAATCAAAGTATAAATATTTTTGAAAGAATTAAACTTGTTTTCAAATGTATTGTTAATAAATATTAAAGCTAATATAAAAATTACTTTGCAATATGCCAAATCTTTAGCTTTATAAAATATAAATATCTTCCTATTTTAAATTAATAAGTTGAAGATATAAAATTAAGTATTATTTATTGTTTCTTTTTCCTATCTGATTATTTGATTTATTTGAGGTTAAATTTTATTATAACAATTGATAGCCGGCTTTTGATCAAAGAAGGGAACAGTTGGAATTCGATGTCTTGGTACAAAAGTCCAATAAGAGCTTTTGGTTTAATAACAGTACAATCAATAAGATTCAGAAAAGGAGATATTTAAATTTGGAAGCGTTTATAAACATACACTTCAATATCGCCAACCCAATGACCATTCTGAAAAATGTATAAATCTTCAACAAAAAGCCCCGATTTTTCCTTTTCCGAATCATCAAATCCAAAATTAACAGTCAAGTTCTGCGGGATCCATTATTGCCAGATCAATATAATCTACTAACAGAAAAAAGAGCAAAGATAAACACATATATTACAGATATTATAGATAATGCCTTCATCTATATAACGCTCTGTTAATCGTGTATATACCATGCTAAGAACCTTCCTGTTACGGGTCAGGACCACTGGTCCATGGCTGCGCCATTGGAACCTTCTGGAATCTTCCTTCGCCCGTCTAAACCTGGAACTTGTAGGAAACTTGAGGCTATAAAAGGACAGCGTTGTTCTCTCAAAACTTGTTTCCTTTTCTTCAAATTTAATGTAAACAGCAACAGAATAGATAGTTGGAATCCAATTGTTTATAGCCGTTCACACTTCCAACATGTGATGATAGAATACTCCTTTTTTATTCGTGAGTTCTTCATTCGCCAGAAAAGGTAAACCTTGAAAATTGGTGCTCTACACATTTTGATGATCATTAATGGTTTGTTGATCTTCGAGATTTTCCAAAATTTGTTAAAAGAAAGTTAGTAATCATTTATAATTCAAATACTTACAAAATATATTCTTATTGTTCTTATTTTTCCAATTCGGTTTTTATTATAGTTTTAGTTTCATCATTAGGATTCGATAATATAACCCCTTCTGCTTCAAACTCCTTCATTATCTACTGATAATAACTAACTTCAGTATCGGTGCCGAATTCCAGATCGGACTGAGAATTATAGCCTGAATCTTGATTAAGACCAGACCCATTCACAGCAGCAGGAAATTTAACGTGATCAATCAGATATGCTATCATGAATGTATCCCCTCTTATGCTTTTCATCCTTTCGCATAGAATCTTCGTATAGATATGAATGAAAGTTTGTCCGTTGCTTTGTTGTTACAATGCTTATGTTGTGATCTGTGTCAAGTCCCGTGATAAAATGCTAGTGATTGACTACATCCCTCTGCGTCACATCTCAAGGCTACCATCCGTCCTCTGAGTGCCTGTGATTGAAATCGTCAGTGGGGCGCTGGGAACTAGTGATCACGTGATATTTACTTAACCCCCGGATCCACGGAATGTGGGGACGCGTGAGGTTCGATAATGAAGGGCCGAAAATAGAATATTTTCAGGTGGTGAAGCTTAAGCTTTCACTTCCCCCACCCAACTTATAGATTGAGGACTTTTCAATCACCTAAACCATGTAACTAGCAGGCCTAATTGGTCTGCTTACCTCCACACTGTTGTCTGTTAAGAGCTCATTAGAGCCCCTAACCGTCTTATATAGTCTTAGACTCAGAGTAGACGTTAATTTATTCAATTCAATTCAACTCTTGGATTGAAGGCTATAACGAATCAAGGCAGAGATGGTTGATTGTTTCTAGTTAGCTGTATAGAAACGAGTGTATACATAGTCCAATTTATCTTTTCCTTCTATTTCTAGAACCTTTTGATTTCCAATAAGTCGAACGTGTATCTTGGTTTGTGGCGGATGCATATTGTCGACGGAGTCTCGATTTATTGGTAGCAAGCCCCAACAGGTATTGTCTTTTTGAGGCATAAAGCAGTTTTCCTAGTTACTACTGGTCTGAGAAACAAATACAGTTAAGATTGTAGTATATCTGAACAAGTCTGTGATCAGCTAATTGTTTTATAGATATCACCTTTATAACTTACGTCGCCCCTGCCATAATCAAATCTATTGTTCTTGATTTTGTTAACCAAGATACGATCGCTAGGAACAAGATTATTGAAATTATGATCATCATTATTCGGGTCGAAGTGCTGTCAATTTTGGTACAAGCAATAATAGGTATCAACAATAGAATTATCGTAAGGAAAAGAACCAAGATTCTCCCTAGATGTTTGATCGTAGAGCCAGAATAGATATAGACGTTTGGACTATCTGAGATATTGTGTAGAGAATTCTATATATTGTTAGCTTGTTATTACATCTAAAAGTTTGCTACATACCTTTCGGAAAACTTGATAGAACTTGATAAGTGCGTCCTCTACCCAATTCTCCGACCGCTTCATTGCATCATCTTTAGGAGAAGCCAAAGACATTAATTCCTTGTCGTATGCCAAGTATGCTGTCTCTTCCCTACTCAAGCCACCTGTGTTACTCACCCAGTTCCTCAAGCTCTGCACTTCTCTTTCTTGTGCGGCATTGATATTCAGAAAGTGATGTGTTCTTTCAACAAAGGAATCTTTTATTTGTATTAATCATTTGTATTTTATGAGAGTAACATCTTGATCTTACCATATTCGGCCAGAGATGTTTCAATTTCTGATAAGAGGGCATTGCGAGCCACATTCTTATCAGATCGACTCTGACCAAGAAAAAGAGGATACACCTCGTTCTGATCAATTTCATCCAGACGTTGTTCTAACAAGGACAACTTGTCTTGTTTTAAAAGATGTAATCGAGCACGTAATCTGGGGAAACGTCGACATAGGAAAAATGATTCATGGGTCGAAATAAGGGCAGAAAATTGAGGATAGCCGGATCTATAATCCTGAACTATATAATATTAGTATAGGGCTTCATAAACTCGATCAATACAGGTTTTCGTACTTCGTTTTGTAGGTAGATTACTCTGCATTTTAAATTTCTAAATTCTCAATTGCCGCAAAAAAGAATATTGATACTGTAATCTGATCGTGGGGTTGCTCCTCCACATATCAACACGAGCATGCGGCTTTAGCTTTGTTAGAAGTAACCGAACACCCGAGTACTGCCACACGCTATATTAGTGAAAGCCTAGAAATATGCCTTAAGCCTTATTTACTCCTCACCGAGGTAACGGTTACATGTAGGCACCAATCTCTACAAGGTAAATGAATAATGTTACTAGGTAGTGTAGATAAGTCTACCTCAGGCTTTTCAGATATGTTTGATTTCCAATCGATTTAACAAGGACGGTACAAAAACAGTTTTTCAATCACCCCACCATAGAAATTCTGAGATCAGCCCGATCAAGTCAGTCAGCATTCAATTCAAGGCTTAGCAGATAGGCGATTCACTCACAACTACCTGACCGAGTGGTATTACGACCTCGACAGTAAAATCTGACGTGTTTACACAATCCCAATCAGCCCATCAAAACATATGCCCAAGGCATACTGTGGGAAATGAATATGATACAAAAGGATATAACTATCATGGTATGTAAATGATATACAAAAAGAATTTGATGCTCAAACTGAATTCTGCACAACATTTTATCCAACAACAATCAACTTGACGTCAAATTCCATTTTACCAATCCCTTTGATATCTGGTGTACAGATTTCATTTTGAAATTCATACGGAAATGTCTGCTATTGAAAGGTTTATATTACCCCGCTTCTTATAAATATCATTCAACTAAATATTTATTTATAGGAGTCCAAGTCCAGAGCTTCAAGTAGTTACTGATGATGATGGCCGTGTTTGGATTGAGGCGTCCTCCACTGTTAGAGACCCCGCTTTGAATGAGACTTTTGTTGAATGCTCCTACTAAGAATTTAAATCTAGCAAGTTAGTTTTTATGTTGGGGATAAGGTGTATCTGCTTATTTCCGGTGGGTTACGTAATGGGCCCTATAAGATCGCACAGGTGGCTTCAGCAGGCATATATATTCTTTGCGATAACGATGGTCAAGAGGTTCGAAATGGCGAGGAGATAGAAGAGAAGAATCTAGAGGCTGCATGAGCTTTAATCTAGATTCAGGGCTTGGAACAGCTTGCTATGTATATTTTTGTGTATGCTTCTGCAGCCGCAAATTCAATCGGTTAATACAGCTTAAAGAACGATGCTTGTTTTTCCATTAATATGCAGATAATCTTATCCTTTTGCATCAAGAGCTAAACGCTTAATACATCAGCGTATCATTTTGAAAATAACAAGAGGCAATATTAATTTAGATCATGAAGGCTTCATCCCCAGCAGTATTCCTGACCTAACTTCTTTTAAATCATGGTCGAAAATCATACTCGAGTACAATCCCACACCAAAAATATTGCACTTTTTTTTCCAGATCAGTCACAATTATCACTACCATTTACCTGAAAATTGTTTCCGCTGAGCTTTTATTCAATATGGAAGAAGGGAAAATTAATCCGAAAAATCATGCAATCTTGATTGGAATCAACTTTTACATGAACAAACCTTTGAAAGGCTGCGTACGAGATGTTCAAGACATCAAGAAGTACTTGGATATGCTACAGGATCCTGTAGACACCAAAATGTTGACAGCGAACCTGCCGGATATATCGAATCCTTCTCGTCCTGTTGAAGATCAGAAGCTTTGGCCAACATACGATAATGTGATCTCTAGCATAAAGAATATAAGTTCTTCAGCCAAGCCCGGAGATTTTGTATATATACATTTCTCCGGACATGGTACCTCGATCAAACCTTCCAACGAACTCTCTAGCGCCTCCACGGGGAATTCGGCATTAGTTCTCCTCAACGAAGCGAGTGACCCAGGCATTCGATATCTGCGAGGCTCGGAATTGACACAATTGCTCAGTAACATGGTGGATAAGAAATTGATGGTGACGCTTGTGCTAGATTGCTGCCAGTCCGGTGGCGTTATGCGCAACGATTCTTCAATCCGATTTCTTGAATACGACCCTCTGGTCGATGCTGCATATCCATCTTCTCATGTGCAGTATCTCAACCCAACCTACCGCCATATCGCCACATCTTATGATATATTGAGAAATCCAAATGGTTACAAGATCATCACTGCTTCTGGTCCTCACGAAAAAGCGCAAGAGCATGATTTCAGTAAGAATGAACAATTTCATGGGGCGCTGTCCTATTTCTTACTCAAAGCTTGGAGAGAATCTGGTGGCCCTAGAGCAAAGCAACAGCTTATTTACGAATACCTGTCTACCAGGGTCCGAAACACTTGCTTGGGACAGAATCCTATGTGTTATGGAGCCAATAATCAAGGATTTTTTGGAGGTGTCCTAGCAGAAATCAATCAAACATCTATTCTCGTTGTCAGAAACCCAGATAAAAGCGTACAATTACAAGCTGGCCATATACATGGTATTTGTGATGGCGACCAATTTTCCTTATATCCTTTCGGTGATATCAATCCTGAATCGGGAGAGCCAATAATTGTCAAGGTCATACATGTTCGAACTCTTGTTTCAGACTTAAAATTATTAAATATAGCATCTACTCAAGTCAGGACAGGTTGGGTCGCAACACCGCTTACACATCTATCCTTGCGGAAATTCCCCATTCGAATTCAGCTCAGTGCCCCGTATCCTGATGATTGGGAGACAGCTCGGAAAGAACGACAATCACTCAATATCATCGATATGAATCAGACACTAGAACAACCAACCTCTTTCCTCGTGATTCAAAATAACGAAACCGAGAACGGTTACGAAATCAGAGATGAATCCTCAATAATTATTAAACAGCCTATCACAACACACCATAGAAGAGGGGATTCAAATCATATTTTAGATATTATCGAGCATATAGCGAGGTTTAAACTAGTGAAAAACATGGTCAATGAAGCACTAGCAGATCCAACACACCCTTTCAGAGAATCATTCAACATCAAACTTACCAACTCAATTGGGAGAGACTCTTATCCAGGATGTTCACAGACAGGCTGGTTTCAACCTGGGTGTTCCCATCTAGAATGCTCAGTAGAAGTAAAAGATGGCGATAAGCTCTATCTTCACGTGGATAACAAGGGAGACTATGATCTTTATATCTATATTTATAGTTTAGGCCCTTGTTGGGATGTAGAGAATGCTCTTCGTGCGAATCATATCGTTATTCCATCATCCCCAACGAATAACATTACTAAATATTGGAAGAAGGGACTGAGGGTAAAAGCACCAGATGATATAAAGCATCAAGGACAGTATCAATATGAAGAGATCGTCAAAGTGTTTTTCACTACTCGGTTGACTTCATTTGCTTCATTAGAATTACCGGAACTCGGGAAACCAATGAAGGGAGGCCGACCTCATACAGATAGGGCAACAAGGGGTAATGGTCCTCCAGAAAATTGGGCTGCAGTTAATTTTCGTATCTGTGTGAGTTCAAAGTAGCATCAAATAAAATGGGATTGTATACTGGAAACAAAATTCATTGAGGTTTAGTGGATTGTATCAAGTTGCACAAGAATAATTAGCTATAATGAAATAATTCCAAGGAGATATCAATCACGCTGTATATAATAAATACATCATTCCGAAATGAAATCAAACAAAGAAACTATACGCCAAAATGAACATATGGAACCCAATGCAATATTCCTCTTGATTTTCCATCCTCATCATCTGAATCGGATTCATCAACCTTCCTTGGCAATCTGGCATCCCGTTCTTTGTTGCTCACATTCCTAGTTCCTTGATTATAACCCAAAGATATTTTGTCATCTTTTTCAACCCGTCTTCGCGCATGTCTTTTCTTTGGTGGCTTGTTCAACCAACAGTTCCGAAGCTCTCTAATAGCTTCATGAAGCCCCCGACACACTGATTCATCTGACATTCCTCTATCGCGCATTACTTCATATGTAATCCTTGTCATATCCATACAAGATTCATCGTTAACCTCCCACAAAGTGCCAATAACATGACGAAAGCCAGCTAGCTGATATGCACTAATCAAGTGGATGCTCTCGTCAAAGAACCTTTCGTCTCCGATCTGACCTGTACCGCAAGCTGAGAGGTAGGCGAGAAATGGTGCCGTTTTGCGAAGATTCATTTCTAGAAGAGTAGCTACCACTAAAGGGCCATCATCTAGAAGCAAACTGCTTTGTGAAGGATCTTTCTGGTTTGTTTCTCCATGGCCAGCAAAATGGAAGATTTTACAGTTGGGCAAATGCGATATAACGCTTTTCTTGCGAGGTTCTGCCTCAAGAGGAATAAGATTCATCGATTTGCAAAGGCTCCGTAGTATCGTGATCTCTGCCTTGGCAAAAGGGAGGCTACTTTGATTTGGGGTATCTTGCATGGCGACGAGAAGTGCATGGGCAGAGGTATGTGGTGTAACATTTAGAACGGGACGTCGCCGCCCATGAATGATTGCCTTGATAGAGGAGCTGTAAGATGATATAACTCTGTCAAGTGTTGATTCCATAGAAGGTTTACTATGGTAGCCAGCGGCATGAAGAGGAAATTTGGTTAGCGACCCAGTAGGAATCCACCATAAGTGCGGCCAACTACCATCAGCTGGAGGTTGAGTAAACCCAAGAGCATCCAATATTGGATGAACAGCGACATCCCATAACCATTCGAGAATCCTGAGACTCTGTAGATTTTCATTGACCTTTTCGTTAAGTTCATTGCTAGTAAGCTTTGGTAAATACAATGACCGTGTTTGATGTTGTTCAACAAGTATTGCATCACAGCGGTACTTACTGATATTTATTATAACAATGGGTCCGGACCGCGCAGCAAGTAGCATTTCTTCATCATTTGGGGGAAGTAAGAACTTTTCGAATCCAGATTGCTGGCGAATGTTCTTAATAACCTCATCAAACCTCCTGTTGATCCTTTTCAAGTTGTCACATCGATCTCTAACACCTCATTCGATAGTGTCAAGATCGAAGGCTGATACCATGTGCAGTTTGCATATGATTCTTGAAATGCTGTAAGTGTTTAAGAATAAGCCCTTCCAATTGGCAAACAGAATGAATATAAGATATTCTCTGGAATTCCGGAACTTCTTTCAAATGGCTATCCATATAGTTCATCATTTTGTGTGAAGTAGCATAAGTCTACATCCGATATTTGTAAGTACTTCGATCATCTCTAATACATATAATGCATTGAATCTTTTTACAAAGAAGAGGAAAGGGGTTATCGCACAAAGGTTGCTCGTTAGAAAACTCCAAAGATTCCCTACTTGAGTGGTTGCTATACTGAACTTCTTGTTCCTATCGACAGGAGAGTGCTACCATTAAGTCAATGATACGAATCCGGCGGCTGACGATATCGCTTGGGCTTATATCTTTTGAGAGATCACAAAGCACCTCTTGGAGTCGAATTCGTTCTGGAAGCTGGTGATGGACGACAAGTTCAACATATTCGTTTATAGGAACCTTTTTGAGTTGCCTCTCTAATTCTTCATTATGAATATGATCGAAATAATCTCGTCGGAACTCTATTTTGATTGCTCGATCATATTGTTTTTATGAAGAATCAATCTGCCAACGGAGTTGTTCACATTCTTTGCGAATCTCAGGTGAAGCTCGATTGTAGGATATATATTGCTTTTTGTATTCCTTGTGTTCTTTTATAAGTTCCATTATCTCTAGATCCGAAAGGAAGGCTTTCAAAACCTCTTCGGGTATATCGATTGGGGCATACGGATTACAAATGAAACTCATATATATAAAGACATAAAGAAATCCGATATGCGTTAATTGATCCAATACTGTATTTTGGACAATAAACTACACCTTTTCATTAATATAGGATCTGCAAAAGACTCCTATCTGAGGGTTATACTTCATCATCTGATTATATATAATAATTGTAGTTGCCTTTTAAAAGATATCAGCAAGAATACAAAGTATTTACAGATATCTTTTACCATCTACAACATTCCCAATACCTCAATAAAAACAGTAGCTAATTAGCTTCTATACAAATCCGGCCGCCTAATCAAAGCGGTCAAAGTAATATACAAAGGTCGAGTAACAAAGGGCCTTATGTTCTGATATTGATAAACCATCAAATATCCATATCGTTTATCGAAAGATCAGTATTTTGAGTTTCTTCGGTTTCCAATATATTAGAACTGCTTTTGTAAGGTCTTATAGATTACTTGCAAAAAATGGTTCGACATAAGTAAATCCATCTATTTTGATTGCATTATCCCTGATGGCGATGGTTAAGATATAATTAACAGAACAAAGGATTGATAAAGCTTCCTTGTGAAAAAGAAAGGTAGTCCTATAAACATTATATTAGCAAGATCTAAATATACCGACTCAAAAACATACAGTTTGGGTTTCCTATCAACTCCTTTGTGATAAATGAGAGTAATCTCCATTCTAAAGAGATCGCGTTCTCTAGGGGTAGGATTTCGGACAATCCAAAGACAGTTATCTTTATAACAAAATGCTTTGTATTCTTATATAAGAACATCCTCATCATCCTTATCATCGTAATCGAAGATCTTTGGATCGACCCAAAGTTTTGGATTCTCATATATAGGATCATTATCTTTCGTCTCATTCAAACCCTTATATTCGTTATCCCAATTGTCGTCTTCATATATTTTATCACAACCAATAGCAATTTTCCCTTTAATTGCATCAACCAACTCGGCAGGTCGACAACTAATATAAATAAAAAGAAGCATGATTATTGCAAATGCCAAACACTGATCTTCGATTGGAAAAATAGATATATCCCAAACCCAATAATGAATAAAAAGAAAGATAAAGTCGTTTGCTCCCAATATTAACTTTGCTATCTTTTCTCGTTTTAAAATGAACTCCTTGACTAAGATAATATCGAGATACTATAATTATATAATTAGTAAACTATCACGGAAAATAACAACAAAGTATATTATCAGATCTTCAAAACTTCTTTCGCATCATTTATATCTATATACCGTTTGTTGATTCAATTGTAAAGCTGTTTGAACTGAAGCAGATATTGATATACAGAACTGAATATATGCACCTTATAATTCTCACAGATATATCGGAGGAATATTATAATTGTCCCTTTGTTGCATTTTTGAATAACTGTCTGCCAATATTGCTTTTTTCTGAATTTGCAGAACCTAATTTTAGATATTAACTTTGCAAAATGAAAATTGAAATAGACGATAGTTTTCTTACCTTTTCCATTTGCGATATATATCAATGATGTTTTCCTTTGTAGTATCCATATCTTTTGATACAATAGGACTATCTTTATTCAGCTTTTGAATATTAATTTCGCAGTCCTTTAATGTAAACTTAAGTTTTTTTGGCTGTTGCTAAAGATTGCTATACTGTATAAGGAATTTCTGGAGGTTAATATTCCTTGGGGCATCATCATAAAGACAACGCTTTTTCGAAGTATTAGCTATAATCAATATTAGAAGATTTGAAAGATAAAAGAAAAAGGTAAATTGAAAATAGTTTGAATATAAATGAAGGTATATTGCTGATTGAAATGAAAAGGTATTGAGGAAAAGAGAAATGGGAAGGCCACAATTTAAATAACTTGAATACAACCATTTTTGACTCTCTCTTAATTAGAATGATAATATTGAAAATAGGAAACGGGAAATGATGATAAATGACAATCATGAATTTTGGTGGGGTGGAATTCGCGTTGATGCACGTGAACGATGCCGTTAGCACATACTGAGGCTGTGTAAAACAACAACGAAACCCGCCGAATATAACGGCCAAAACACCTCGAATTCGCTTTATTATATAAATAAATAAATAAATAAATAAATAAATAAATAAATACCGGTACTTCAATCCCCATCATCGATTTCGACTAACTCGAGACAACAAGTTAAAAAGGCTTCTCGACAAGTTAAAAAGGCTTACCGACTAATAAAACTCACCATTGACAAACCATCCTAATATCGATAACATGCGTAAGTACATTTTATGTTATATCATTTCCATCACAACATACACAACATACACAACATACACAACATACACAACATACACAACATACATACTCTTGATATGCAAGATGGAGAAGACTGTATCATCACCGATGCAGTTTTCGTACTCAAGTTGAGCTATCAAGTTATCTACTAGATATGATGTTGTGTTTGTACATTCATTTTCACCATGTGAGCTCTCGCAGCATTAGCACTTGTGATTCCAGAGCGCTTATTGGATCCCGCTGTCATTTTTTGTTTCGTGTCAAACTGTCCAGCAAGCTTCCCATGGGATTTTAAAAAAGCCACACTGATAACCATCTTGCACTAAACCATTTTAAAAGGCGGTCAGCTGCCCCTGTTCGTTCATGAGCCATCACAAGGGACAGAATAGAAGCAAGCGAGGCTTTTTATCACAGCATACCGGTACATCCATCATATTCTCAAAGTAGTTGGTATCTTGCCTCCCTTTGCTTGTACTTATATCCCTTGGACCAATTCGATTCCCTTCCTTCTTTCATTTAATAACATATGTGCATGCTCATAAGATTTACAGCAAAATCAAGTCAAACACTCCAGAGACTCGCACAGACAACTCGACATTTAAACACCCCTCAACTGAATAAAATGGCGACCCTGGGAGCATGGAGCAAGAAGCACAAGGTTACGGTAGTTGGATCTGGAAACTGGTGAGCTGGCCCTGAAATAGAAAATATCGAGTTGCTTCCTGACACCTACTAGGGGCTGTACCATTGCAAAAATCATAGCAGAGAATACAAAAGAACATTCCGATTTGTTTGAAGAGAAGGTTCAGATGTGGGTGTATGAGGAGGAAGTTGCGATCCCCAAGGAGTCAAAACACTACGATGCCTCCAACGATAGTCCTCAAAAGCTCACCTCTATCATTAACAATTACCATGAGAATGTGAAGTATCTGCCAAACATTACTCTTCCCAGCAATCTCATCGCCAACCCCTCCCTTGAAGATGCAGTTGCGAATTCCTCGATTTTGATCTTCAATCTTCCTCATCAATTTATTGGACGCATTTCCAAACAACTGCAAGGACACATCCTTCCATTCGCGCGTGGAATTTCTTGTATAAAGGGCGTGAATGTGACAGCCTCGGAGATCAGTCTGTTTAGTGAATGGATTGGTGAAGGGTTGGGAATTTATTGTGGAGCACTCTCCGGTGCCAACATTGCCAATGAGATTGCAATGGAGAAATGGTGTGAGACTACAGTTGCATACGATCCTCCCCCAATGGACTCGCGTGCTGCGACTCCAACTGGACCATCCCCGTCGAGCTCCCAAGTCAATCTTACCATCACACCGGCAGATGAAGAACATAAAGATGTCAAGGGAAGGGTTAGCAAGACAAAGTTGAAGGCCGTACCATCGGAATATCCACCATTGGATCATGCGTTATTCAAAACATTGTTCCATCGTCCCTACTTCCATGTCCGGATGGTTTCCGATGTTGCAGGAGTCTCCCTCGGTGGAGCACTCAAAAACATTGTTGCATTAGCAGCCGGATTCGTTGAAGGGCGTGGATGGGGAGATAATGCGAAGGCGGCTGTTATGCGAGTAGGCCTTCTTGAGATGGTTAAATTTGGTAAGGAATTCTTTGGTGAGACTGTCCATGCTGGTACTTTCACCGAGGAGAGCGCTGGCGTTGCCGATTTGATCACAAGTTGCAGTGGTGGACGAAACTTTAGATGTGCGAAGCTTGCAGTTGAGAGGGGAGTTCCAGTTGATGAAGTTGAGAGGACGGAATTGAATGGACAAAAGTTACAAGGAACTAGTACTGCAAAGGAGGTCAATGATTTCCTAAAGTCTAGAGGAAAGGAGGGCGAATACCCATTATTTACTGCTGTTATTGGTGAGTCACCAGCTCTAAACATTGCAAGAAATGAACATGCTAACATTATTAGATATTTTGGAGGGCAGGAACACCGTCGATGATATCCCGGACTTGTTAGCCAAGGCGGATGAGTAGGGATTACATGAGCAATACATAGAAAGGGCTTATTGTGTAAGCTAGATAGGAGACGCAAGTCCTTGATTAGAAGGTAGAATTGTATTACGGCTCACACCATCTCCCTCTTTCCTGTCTTTCCTCGGAGATCACCCCCTAGGATCCGTGAGACTTCTCCCGACCGACACTTTCTTAACTGATCCCTCGGAGATCTTCCCTCGGAGGTCTGTAAATCCCCATCTTCATTGTACGAGGTTCCATTCCTGATTAATAAGTTCTCATCCTAAATTCTCACGTGTTCCCACCCAATCAACAATCCGCATTGATAATTACAGGGGTTTGACCCCACCAACACATGGCTAAAACTTTTGTTGCGCAATGAATTATACTTTACAGTGAATTGCCCCGCTCGTACGGATCCGAGAGGTAAATCAAACTCTCAAAGGAACAATCTCACCTCAGCATAACTGAATATATAAAAAAAATCAATTGAAGAGAAACTATCTTTCAAAATATAAAAGAAACCAATTTATCTGAACATGTCGGTAAGTTACCAAACAAACCCACTTCTCATTCATCCAAGATGCCTCATTTCACAAGAAACCACTCTGACTCATTGAAGGCTTTCTACATAGAAAACCAGAGCGTTGGTCAAAAGGACAGTACTGAAGACTGGCGCAGTAAGTATTGGATATTATGAATCCCCCAGCTTAAAAAAATGAATGCAACTGACAATCCTAATCTATAGTCCGAGGATATAACCCATTGACACCACCCGATTTGCTTCAACATGAAGTCCCCCAAACACCCGAATCCAAAGCAACAGTGTTGAAGGGTCGCAATGAGTCTGTCGATATTGTTACTGGCGCAGATAAGAATGGCAGATTACTGGTAGTCATCGGTCCATGCTCAATTCATGATCCTGCCGCTGCGCTCGAATATTGCGACAAGCTCGTGGCACTCAAGAACAAATACGAAGATGATCTCTTGATTGTTATGCGCTCTTACCTCGAGAAACCAAGAACAACTGTTGGATGGAAAGGTCTTATCAACGATCCGGATATCGACAACAGCTTCAAGATTAACAAAGGATTGAGAATTAGCAGACAATTATTCGTTGATTTGACAGCCAGGGGAATGCCAATTGCAAGTGAAATGCTGGATACTATTTCGCCACAATTCTTGGCAGATTTATTGAGTGTTGGAGCTGTTGGAGCTAGGACAACTGAGAGTCAATTGCACAGAGAATTGGCTAGTGGATTGAGTTTCCCGGTTGGTTTCAAGAACGGTACGGATGGTAGTCTCGGTGTTGCCATTGATGCCATCGGTGCCGTCCGACATCCTCATCACTTCCTTTCAGTTACCAAGCCTGGTGTTGCTGCAATTGTTGGTACAGTTGGCAACGAAGATTGCTTCGTTATTCTTAGAGGTGGTACCAAGGGCACCAATTATGATGCAAAGAGTATTCGAGAGGCAAAGGCCGCACTTGAGAAAAACGGCGTCAGACAGAGATTGATGGTCGATTGCAGTCATGGAAACTCATTGAAAAACCACAATAATCAACCTAAGGTCGCAGCGGTATTGGCAGAGCAAATTGCCGCCGGGGAGGATGCCATCATGGGTGTCATGATTGAAAGCAATATTAACGAGGGTAAGATCACCTAACCATCTCGTTTCGAGAATCTATACTTACTTTGTAATTAGGTGCACAAAAGGTGCCAAAGGAAGGAAAGTCTGGCCTGAAATATGGCGTGAGTATAACGGATGCTTGCATTGGATGGGATGACACCGAGTCAGTCCTTGAAAGTCTAGCCAATGCTGTTAAGCAACGAAGAGAGCTCAAGATTGGTTCAAACAGGAATTGAAGGGCGGGTGAATGATATCAAGCAGATAGGTTTATATTGAAATTGGAGCCATATAATGAGCATACATCCAGTAAGGAGTTGGGTTGGAAAAAGGTTTCCTGAATAATTAGATCTTGAAAAGCAATGGAACATGATGTTGAATCTGGGGCATAATAGACTAGAAATTGAAAGACCAATGATGTTGCTTAATACCATTTGTCAGCAAGAAAGTGCCAAACTCTCCCCCATACTATAAAAATATACAATAACTGAGGGAATAGTCAAATTATGAATATTTACCACTTCTCCAACATACCGTAGAAATAACATATTTTATGGACATCAATCCCGGGTATGACTTTAAATTTGAGATGTTGTAGCATCGATTGTCCGAGAAATAATCGTGTTATGGATATCAGCCAATCAGAAACTGTTCAGTGGTAAGCCTGTGCCTAAGGCATAATTTAGCTTCTTTTTCGGATCGTTTTCGAACTATTTGTCGCCGCACCTCACAACTTCAATCTCGAATCCTTATCACTCAATTGAGTTGTCGAATCCACCTTGCACTGAATCCCAGGTCAAGGCATATTTTGCTCAATATGTTGGCTAGATCATGCCTGCGCTCGACGCGCTCGTTCGGGGGAGTACGGAATAATGCGATTAACGCTACAAAGGTACATTTCCCCCCATCTCCGAAGTCAACATACACACCACTTCGCCGCCGAGGACGGCGATGCCACATGGCATTTCATTGTGTTGAATTTAAGGCTAATGCACATCTTACAGCGTGCCGCATCTACTTCTGCTTTTACCGAAGCCGCCTCCCCACTCGGCATCAACATGGCTGCAGGTGCTGCTACCGCAGTGGCAGCCGGCTCCCTTGCCTGGTATTATCACCTTTACGGCCAGCCATTAAACGCCATGACTCCAGTTGAAGAAGGGTGAGTAGTGACATATCTCTTCAAATCAAGTCGGACATTTGTGGAGTTGTGGGAACCTCGGGAATTATCAAATGAAGACTAGAAGACGAGCAGGATTTAAGTTGGAATACGATGCTGATACAACACCAGTCTCCACCCAACACAATACCCTTGGGTTCATCAACAATACACAAAAACGTTCGATCACCAAGCGTAAGAATCCCGTTCTGTATCAAGAATATTAGCCCGTTTTAACGACAAAATAGACTACGAAGAGGTTTCCAAGTTTACCAAGAAGTTTGCGCTTCGTGCCATTCTTTGAGCCGTATTCCATACAGAGCTTTAGTCGGTGTCACACACACAGTCGATGAGGCAAAGGCAATGGCCGAAGAGAACGAATACGACAACGAGCCAAACGATGAGGGTGAAATCGAGAAGCGACCTGGAAAACTTTCCGACTACCTCCCATCCCCATACAAGAACGACGAAGCCGCTCGTGCTGCAAACAACGGAGCATTGCCACCCGATCTCAGTTTGATGGTAAAGGCCAGACACGGCGGTGCCAACTATATTTTCAATTTGTTGACTGGTTACCCGGATGAGGTTCCAGCAGGAGCCAAGGTCCCAGAAGGACTCAACTTCAACCCATATTTCCCAGGTACCGGTATTGCTATGGCTCGTGTTCTCTACAATGACCTCGTTGAATACGAAGATGGTACACCAGCATCTGCATCACAGATGGCCAAAGATGTCGTCGAATTCCTCAACTGGTCAGCCGAACCCGAAATGGATCAACGAAAGAAGATGGGTTTGAAGGTGTTGGTTATCGGATCTATGCTTTTTGCATTGAGTATCTGGGTTAAGCGTTACAAGTGGTCCCCTATCAAGACAAGAAAGATCATGTACAACCCACCCGTTACTAAGAACGGTCCTAAACATCACTAGATTCTCAATTTCTTTTGTTTAAGGGGGGAGCGAAGGGCAGGAAATAAATGTGCTACTAGTTTTATCTTACTGCGAGAATTGTACAAAGGAGAAGTTTTAAACGAGGGTGGTAGATAAAAGCTTCACTCGGGAAGCGAACGCTCAAGAGTGGTAGCAAAATAGATGTGTCCCAATATACATTTGACCTTTGAAAATGCTTACAGAAATCCTGCCATGAAGACTCGTAAGGTTAAAACTCCGGCAGCTACCAAAAATCTCCTGATATCAAATAGTAAGTATCTGCTGCCACAAGGTATGCCAAATAGTGCTGGTGTTTTCAGTGGACCCCTCGGACAGGAAAAAAACCTCGCTAAATAAAAAAAAAGTTGCTACCCCAGATTTTCGAGTCCTGTCGGGAACTTTTTTTCTCCCTTGTGACCTTCCTTACTCTTAATCCAAAAGCAGTTCCGAGCGTTTTCTCGTCTTTTTTTGGCCAAATTTTTTAACCAGTAGTTTCTAGTTATTAATCTTGTTGTCAATCGGTGTATCAAAAGCAATTACACGAAACCATCGAAGATATGCCGAAACGAAGCAGTACTCGAGCAGCGGGGTCGCCAGCTGGAATGGAAAAGAAAGCCAATGATCTGGTAATGACGAATGGCGAGGCAGATGAAGCCAAAAAAGGAGAATCCCTTTCTTCTGCAGAAGCTTCTCAAAATGAGGTATTTTTGGCAACACCTTGCGCTTACCATGGAAAATTACTAAGCTCTTTCATCAGAATGAAACTACTGCGCCAATCGATGCCGAGAAGGCTACCAGTAGCAACAAACGCAAACGCGATTTCAAAGCCGAACGCGAAGCTAAAAGACAAAGAAAAGAAGCAAATCTAGAACCCAAGAGAGCGGCTGCTGCCATTCGAGAAGCAGAAGAGGCAATTGCAAGAGAGAAGAAGGCTGCGGAAAAGGCAGAGACAAAGAGAGTCAGGGAAGAAGAGATGAATGTATTGAGGGAGCAAAAGGTGGAAGAGAAGGCAAAGAAACATGAGGACAATTTAAGGCAACAGGCAGAGGATAAACAGAGGAGGGCGGAGGAGAAGAAGAAGGATGTAGAAGCGAAAAAGAGAGATGCAGAACAGAAGAGAAAGGATAGGGAGAGAATTCAGGCATTGGAGAAGCAGGTTAGAGATTTGAAAAGGGGACATGGGAATGGAAATGGGAAAGGAAAGGGGGCAAAGAAGAGTTGGGATAAGAAACCAAAGGGACCAAAGACTTCGGAATTTTTTGGAGAGGGGTTGAAAGCGCAAGTTATTGGTTTGGAAGATGAGTTGAAGGAAGAGGTTGCTGATCTGGGAGAAGAGACAAAAGAGGAGAGCAGCAAGAAAGTCAAGTCGAAGCGCAGCTGGAAAGATCTTAAGAAGGGAAATGTGGCGCCTACGGGTCTGGAAGCAAAGATTGCTGCTGCGAGAGCATCCGTAGCTCAGGCTGAGGGTGCTGTAGATGCTGATGTGCCTATGGAGGATGCGATCGAACAAGATGATATCGAGGAGCACAGTGGGCCTGAAGAGGAAGCTGAAGCGGCTGCCAGTGTGCCAGACCTTGTTTCGTATCCTTCCATTGATCATCTAATTGAAGATAGCCCCGAACCCGCTGTCGACTCCGAGGCTCCAGCGCAATCAGAGGATCAGGAAGTGGAGGTTCCGGAAGAAGCTTCGGAAGAGAAGGTAGGAGAAGAGCAAGCCGACTCAGAAATTCCCGTAGAAAATTCCAAGGATGAAGAAGAGGAGGTAGTTTTGACTGATGAAGCCTCATCTGCTGGTCAAAAAGACAATACAGAACAAGATGCTCCTAAGGAGGATGCTGCACCTGCGGCAGATGAAGAAATGGAACTTGACGAACCCAAGGAGGAAGTAGAGACCGAAGCAAGTGCAAAGAAGCGTTCGCGAAAGAGAGTCAGGAACAATAACCGTCTAGAGGCTGAAGAAACACCAACAAAACCTACAACACCTGCTTCATCCAAGAGCCAAAAGGTCAAGACGCCAACGGCCACGCCTCTTACATCAAAGAACCAAAATATCAAGACACCATCAAAATCACCTGCACAAACAAAGGCAACGAATGCAAAGAACGGAAAGGCTCCAGTCAAAGCAACGACTGAGGCTCAGATTGTCTCAAAATCTCCAAAAGCCAAACGTGTCAGAGTACCGAAAGCTAGAGCTGCCGTTCTTGCCTCGGCACCTGGACTCGATTCTCCAGCTAGGAACACCAGAAGATCAGCAAAAGCCAACCACTCGTAGAAGGGCCAGAGTCTCCGAGTGGTAGTCAACTTCTGGGTATTAGTTTGAGTCACCATAGTGGCGACATGATTGAAGACACGGATGATAAGTCGGAAGGAGGAGACAAAACTTCTAGGATCAATGATGATGATGATGATGTTCACGAATCCATCACCTGCGTATCCCAGTCAAATTCTAATTCTGATTTGCAAACACATTCGAATACGCTACAGTCACTTGACCATATGGAACTACCTATCCTAAGAAAGACAGAACCCCGCAACCTCAATACTGACGAGAGTGACTCCTCTGCATTATCTGAGCTAAGCATAACCGAGCACCCCTTTCTAGCCTCGGATGGCAGCGAGTTTGATACGATTGAAGTTGTCGTTCCTAGTCTTCTGAGATCCGGAAAGAAACAAAGACCGCCTGCACATTCGCCTTACTTTACTTCACTAGCTCTCACTCCCTCCAAATCGAGGAAATCAATAGCATTACAAGTAGAAGCTTCTATCAAGAATCTATCTCCAAAGAAGGAATCTCCTAAAAAGCGTGCCGCTGGCATAACTTCATGCATCCCTTTCCCCCCCTTATCCGCACCTCATTTTGGGCTCATTCAAGAGAAACTCGCCCATGATCCATTTCGCCTTCTCATAGCCGTCACATTTCTCAACCGAACTCATGGTAAACATGCCATACCAGTTTTCTACACTTTAATGGAACAATATCCTACCCCACAATCACTTGTCGATGCCTCTAAAGAGGACATCGTTTCAGTAATTCGGCACCTTGGCTTACAAAATCAACGTTCTGCAACTTACCAAGCTTACGCTAAAACATTCTGTGAAAATCCGCCCGTTAAATGTAAACGCTACGCAGTACACGATTACCCCGCCAAAGGTCTCGGTCGTGAGGTCAAAAAAAGTGAAGTTCTCCCCGAGGAATCCGAAGACCCGCGTACAGCGTGGGAAATTGGGCACATGACTCAAGGACCCTATGCACTAGACAGTTGGCGCATCTTTTGCCGCGATATCCTATTAGGAAAGGCACAAGGATGGAATGGCGAGGGTAATAATGAAGACGGGTTTCAACCGGAATGGATGAGAGTTGTTCCAGAAGATAAAGAGCTAAGGGCCTTCTTGAGGTGGATGTGGTTAAAGGAGGGCTTTGAGTGGGATCCGTTTACGGGAGAGAAGGAGGTTGCTGGGGAGGGTTTGATGAGGGCTGCGATTGAGGGGAGGATTGCTTGGGATGATGGGGGTGGGATGAGGATTTCGGGCGCGGAGGCGGTGGAGGAGGTGAATGCTGTGAAAGTGAGTTAATGTTGTGATGTTGGATGTGGTTGATTATCATTGTCCTGGATAGTAGAGTTGATGTTGATCACTTCAAGGGCTTTCTATCTAAGACTAAATTGTATATCCCTCTGTAGATTCTGGTTCAATTTCTCTCCAAGTTCACTCTATGTTATAGTCTAATAGGCATCGCATATAGAGTTAGTTTAGAATACGTAAATATTCATACAAGAATATATGTGTACATTTTCATATAGAATTCTTTTCTGTTTATTCTTAGGGGGATGAATGGCTCAGATATTCAAGGCTTTAGAAGATCAACGAAAGGTGGATTATTCCTGAGATTGTTATTGCTAGCTTAACGTTACTTAATACTCTTACTCTAGAGTAGATTGCCTCACTGCTTAGAACAGCCGGCTTCGGGTAAATTTTGAGCTTCTAGGGTAGGAGCGACTAGGAGGAGCAGCTTCGATTCATTTCATATTGATCGTTTGTTGAAGTATTCCTTTCAAGTTTCCTCAATCGCACCATCAAAAATCTTAGCGCGCACTGTAGTCATCTCAAATTTCAACCGGTGGGCTTTGTTGGGATAAAGAATATTTGATTGTACTAACAAAGGAAAATAGATTCCAACCGCTCTTTGATTCAGTTCCCTACTTCCTATTTCTTAGAGAACCTGCAGGATCATCTTCAAGTATTGCGCATAACATACACACACACAACGCCAAAGGCATTATCTTCCTCGAGTAACTTCCTACACGAAAATCAAAATGTTCGGGCCTCGCGAAGAACATTTATCACGGGATGCGCATCTAGAGGAACTCATCAAAGATCTAAAAAATGACATCCCCGCCTTCTTCGAAGGCCGAACCTTCACTCAGCATGAAATCGGTCTAATATACGATATGCATTCAGTAATTCACAATAAGGAGAAGAGATGGACCGGAAGAGGTGATGGTGGTTACAATGGTCCCTTATACGGTGGTAAATCCGCAAAACCAGAATTCCCTACTCGTGGAGGCTCCTGGAGAGGAACCGTATGGTTTGCAGTGATCTACCTGTCGGTGATGTTTTGGTTGGCAGTGGTGATTTTCATCAACATATTTGTGTACATATTTCAAGAAACCAATATGCGCCATCGGTCTTCTTACTGTAGGGGGTCAGGTTGTACCGGAATCGGCCGCTTGTGGCCCTTCAGGGTGTTCTGGTCGTCGCCCCAAGCTCCTGGTCCCTTAGGGGCAATTTATTTAAATGCTCCTACCTAGTTATAACGACGTTCTCAGCTGCAGTAAGGATGGATAAGGATGGATATGGATGGAATGATTATTAAATGTTCTTCTTCTTCTTGGGGTTTCGATTGTTTAGAGATTTCTTTGTGTTAAGATTCTAGGCTCTTCTCGGCTAGTTTCGCCTGCAGTTCTACAACTGCTTTGTGCCACTTCGGCGTCTCTTTCAAATTCGACGGATTCTATGGATTTCATGGTGGAATGTTCGATGGAAAACGATGGATTTTGGTAGTCGGAAAAAGAGCCTTAAGGTCTCTTTGTACGGGGTCGATGAAACCTGGTTGTGTAGATATCGGTGGGTTTCAGAGTGTGGGATTTAGAAAGGTCGTTGGAGTGATTGAAAATTGGCCGAAAATGGATGATTGCGAGGTAGAATTCGTCTGATTTGGCTGGGATCCATCAGGGAAGAGAAATTGACAAACCTTTCTCATTTCTAAATCTGCGTTTGTAATCACATCTTACTTTGGCTTTGGTGCAGTTAACGCCCTTGGATCTTCACTGCTCGATAGTCGGTTCTTGAAGTTTCTCTAGACTAAAGAACTTTCCAGGAAAAATCCCACACGTGCCAGGTGAGACCTTTCTTCTGTATATTTTCGAGCTTTTGCTAGATTGTTCTAGTGATTGCTCCTAGAAACGTCATAAATTGTCTAGAATGTAATATCATACAAGAGCTTTCTCTACACTTCGTCCTACCATGCCCATCTGAGCTCTACACAGAAAGTCCACAGCAAATCATCACATCTAACACAGAAACTCTTACGAATTCTTCATCAAATAAACCAACTCAAAAATAGGCACCTCCCTCTCAGTGTTTTCATCAGACGCTCCCCAAACCATTACATACGAAAGGTGCTGTGCTCCCGCTCAATCAGAATCCACTACTCCATCCACAGCGAGCTCTTGGTCTTCCGAATCGGCCACCCCTACCAACACTACTGGTAATCCTCAAAGCCCTCATTGCTCCAGTAACTAAATCAATTCAAGAAAGTTTCCCGGGTGCGTCACTACCAATAACTCTGGCGAAGAGTCTGCTAACTCGCGTTCTAGATTCATATTCAGATGGATTTTGTGGATGTGGATAGGGGACATCAGTTCGAAATTTTCGGCGCTGATATCGATCTTACACCATATCTTACACGCATTCACATTAGTGTTTCGCACGATGCACGTTCTGTTTGTTTTCTATCAGGTGTATGGAATGTAAACATTTGGTCTGTGGCAAGCACGGGAAGACAAACGACAAGAGCAGAGAGAAGGATGGCGGTAGTAATGGCATTGGTGGGAGTACGGATGAACCAGGGCGAACGAGACAAGTGAATGGGAAATAGAAGTGTATTTATGGTATCACGTTCCCAAATTGAAAATAATACTCCAGATTTTCTCGTAGAATCCACGCATATGAGGTATATGTGGTCCAATGGTATCCTCTCGTCTGCAAATGGCTAGTTCCCCGCAATAAACTAAATCAATCTTCACTGTTTGAGTCTGTACAACCATGGAGATATGCAACAAATAAACCAACATACTCTGGTCCTGGGTCTAATCTCTAGTTCCCACTATTTAGTTTGTGCCAAGTATTTACGTAAAGGTGTATTACCCAGTCCTCCAGATAGACTAGAATATATCCTATGCTCACTTCAATGCCAACTTTCGATTCATAGTTACCAGGCAAATACGGTAGATGTCCTTCTTCGTTAAAATTAAACCTTGAATTGTTGTGATGTGGTGCAAGTGATGCTTGGCACTACGAATATACTGTACACGAATATATGGGTTTATGCATTATTTCATTCATATACAAACAACCCTCTCTATCCTGCGTATTCAAACCAGACCCAAGATCCAAAAAGCACAAAAGCAAAAGCTACACAAAAACAGAAAATCGGTAAGAACAAAAAGGTGTGTTCCGGTACGGGGAATTGAACCCCGGTCTCCCGCGACTTGATTAAAGCTCAATAGCTTTCAATGAGAGGCGGAAATGCTAGCCACTACACCATGCCGGATATTATGTATGATTTCATATAAGACCGCAAAGAAATTGAAAATATATATCTACAAAAAGTATTAGAAAATTTTGCGGGAAGAGATTTAAGCGAGAAAGAGGGGCTTTTCCTACCCCACTCCCACACGTAAAGATTTGTTCAGCCGCTCTTCCTACGTATCTACTCTAGACGGGTTAGAGTTCATGAGAGTTCTTGGGACTTCAGCAACATTTAAATGTATGGAGTTTGAAGGCACCAAGTTTCTATGGGCATTGATTCCTGCTGGGACCTGTGCAATAGGTCTATCGACTACTTCAGCCGGACGGAGGGTTCATCCCTTCTATAACAAACAAATATATTAATCATCTATTCAAAAAAAAATGTACATCTGCAAAATATTTGAAACTCTATTAGTGACGATAGCCGGCTATTGTCCTTGAAATTCTCCTGGTCTTAAAAATCGTAGGTCGATTTTTTTGTCCTTGATATTCTATTATCTAAAAACCAACAATTTCTCCTTCACTTTTGGATCTATTTTCAATTGTTATTATATATCGATTTATTTCATCTAAATAATTGTTCAGTAGCGTTATTATTGCCCCAATCTTTGATAGTTATCAGGACCGAGTATTCATAATCTGTAGCACAAGGCAAGCAAGGAAATTCTACCACGTAATAATCACTTCTCTAAGCCGGGCGCATAAAAAGTTCAATTTATTTTTCATCTCCTTAATGGGTGTGAGGGAATTGAAGAAGATCCACACTAGTTGATGCGTGCAAAGGCTTTTGCAGAGTTGAATTGTTATATTATAAGTGTAAAGTAGCTATGTAATTGTGGCATGTTCTTTCTATTTAAGGGTTGAAAATTGCCTCGAGGATCCGATCCAAGCAAACAGAGTACCAAAGGAGAGAAAAGTGTTGGCTGCTCGCCAAACTAATTGTACAAGGGGTGGTAATGGCTCACGCAAAACTAGACTAGTTATACAACAATGGTATAGATTCTCCGAAGAACCGTTCGATATTGCCATCTGACTGATTCGCACTTATCTCTACTGCTTTCCCAATAAGGGCCTGGGCAGCAGGATTAGACGCTGTTTGCAAGAACCTGTCTGAATCCCCCAAGACATCGCTGAGCTGGGGTCTTGTGGCGACATTGACTGACTGCTTGGCGAGGCCAAGAGCTTGAATCGGGAATAAGACCATACGCGAGATGAGATCATCAATGTGGCCATTCATCTCTGCTGTAGTGTCAAAGGCCTTGTTGATCCAGCCTATGCGCTCTGCTTCTACGGCACCAATATCTTTGCCGCTCAGGATATACTCAATTGCACGACCACGTCCGATCAGGCGGGGCAGGTACTGGCTTCCTCCGCCACCAGGGATAAGACCTAATCCAATTTCGGGTTGTCCCAGAAGTGTATGGGTCTTAGTCGCAAAGCGCATATCGAGGGAGACGAGGAACTCGTTGCCTGCGCCACGTGCTACACCTTCAATAGCACCGATGGTGATTTGTTTGAGGTTCGTCATATTGAAAAGTAGCTCAATAGTTCGACTTGCGATAGTGGGGTCTACAATAGTCAGCGAAATGTCCGTAGGAAAGTGGAGTTTGGACTAAACAGCCACAAGATGTTTTGTGAAAATGTACTTACCGAAAGGTTGGATGAGGAGGTCCAGATGATTCAAGAAATATAGTGGGACATCGCTCGTAAATAAGACGACTTTGATCTCAGTGTCATTTTGTAGTTTTTGAACTACATCAGAAAGTCCAGACAGAGCGTCCTGACTCCAGACGTTCACTTCAGATTTTGTGTTGTTAAAGGCAATTTCAAGAACGCCTGGCCGCGATTGGTTTGTTCGGAGCCCAGGATAGATGGGCAGGTCGAGGGCGATTACAGTTGACAAAAGCAATGGAATTGCTGAGATGCGAAGCCATGAGAAAGTCATTTTAGCGAGAGTAACGAGTTGGATTGGCGTAGGTTGGCGTGAAATATCGAAGAGAGTTGAATGCTTGATAAAGGTGCAAATCAAAAGGCAGAGTGGAAGACCTTATATACGCTTTTGTCTGCTGTCAACAGTGGCTTGGTAAAGATTTCAAAATTATAATACTAAATTCAGACAGCTTACGAGTTCTGGCAATTGACTCCCGCATAAATTAATCATTTCGTATTCACGAGACTGAACCTTGCTACGAAGCCTTCGCATGAGCTTTTCCTGAACCTTCATTCCACACTGCCATACTCCTTAGCACCTTCGGTCTTGTAGTTGTCCCGATTTCCTTAATGTTTAAGCTTTCCTAGGACATTTAGCAAATCCGGGAACTCATCACATCTGACTCGGTGAGTTTTAATACTGGAAATTCAAGGAATGGAAAAAAATCTGTCAGCGATACAAAAAACGTCGGAGTGGGTGGCATGATTAGTGATCATAAACATTTTCGGCAATTCCTCCTCTCTTCAAGCGGATAATTAACCTTAAATTTAACCGCAAGTAGACGGCCAAAAAAAGTCCGCAGACATTTTACTCATCACATCGGGCTAAGTGGTGTTTATTAAACTTTATGGTAGAAGATGCTCGACATTGATTCTGACCTTGATACCAAAATAGATACAGCTGTCCGGCATTCAAGTTGCAAAAAACTCCAGTGGTAGAGTGCCTTCATCTGTGCTTTATAGAGGGTGCGGCGATTTCCGCCTCTTCAATACAAACTTCGATTTTGAAGATTTTCTTGATAACATTAATTCAATAATAACTTGGTTAGGATTTGTCTAGGATTAGTCCGAGGACTGGTTAGTCCCAAGATTAGAATGTGATTTTATACTTTGTGTCGACTTTCTCGAAGTACTTAAGCGACAGGAAGGGGGTTTCAAGTGGGACTTGCCCCCCCACTAAATAGAGCCTAATCCGCTAGACTAGTGGAGACAAAATCTAGGGTAGTCAACCAGTGAAATATAGAGGTTTTACCAAGGTAAATACTTGACGGCCCCATCGTATGGGCGTTATTTATGGGGGGTGGGTATGTAAGAATGATCGGCGTACTTGGTTAGAACATCTGTGGTGGACTTATTCATCCAAAGACCAAAGCAGCAATCGGATTTCTTATAAATATCCTCGTCCCATCCCAAGCTCGAACTCATATCCTATTTCTTCCCTGCCTCCAAAAACTCCACCCACTTCCCCTACAAATCGTCCACGTCACCTCACTCTTGCATCCGAATTCTTCTCCAAAGTCACTTTAAAACAACCGAAAAAAAGATGCTGTCACCCGAAACTTCTAAACGCATTCTGTACGCCTGCGCAGGCCTCAGTGCGTTCTCAGTCTACAAGCATACATCGCTAGGCTTCAGCGAACTCTTCCCCAAACTCGATCGTGGGTTAGATCCTGAGCTTCCAGAAGCTTTTTCTGCAAAAAGTAACTTTTTGCAGGTCGGTGCTGCTTGGGCTATTATCGGTAAATTCCTCTTATTCCATTTCCTTGCGCGTCAGAGTCTGCTTTAAAAAGTTGCTCAAAATCCTGTTTGGGACTTTACGATTGAATAGGGGCTCGTATCTGAAGCTTGAAACAGGAATTCTCCAGCTCAAATGGGCCAAATATGGCTTGACTAGTACTTACGACAAGGCAATTCTGGGATGGTATGGAGCTTCTTCTTTTGCCTTTGGATTGGGATACTTTATGAAAGGCTTGTACATGCCTTTAGTTCCGATATGGCTCCTTCCTGCTCTCACTGCGCTGAGCCAACTGTGAGGCGGGTGATTAGAATTGAAGTAGAGTAGTTGGGAAGATTAGTTGTTGAGAATGACGAAAACCGAATCCATTGTTGTATAATTCGTCATTTGAAACGGTAGTTTTTTGGGGGCCTTAGAACTAAATTTCTTAAAGGCATGTGATGAATAATTTGATGATGAGAGATGTGCGCGTTTAAATAACGAGGAATTGCCTAAGAAAAGCATGAACGGCTAAAAATAATAAATCCTTTGAATTTCTCAGCGAATCTGATGATGAATCCATAACAGTTCGTGCTGGGCAATTGCGTCCTGGAATGTGGCGACGAGGACGCTCATCGCTTCAATCAGGGTCTTGTCTTCTCTAATTAATTAGACACTGGCTGTCAGATGCAACTGGAGAACCTTCTCCTCGGACAAATCCATACGTTTTCTACTTATGGTTAACACATTTATCAAGTGGCTTCCAATCATAACTGACCCTCTTCATATTTGATACAAGGGAATGCTCTTCTGAAGTCAGGGCGAAGGTATGTAGCGTGCTCGCAGATATCGTCAGGCCATACTAACACTGAATGCCACGGAGTCACCGTACTGTCTATGCCGCACTGCGCACAAGTTCAGACTTCTTAGTTGGCCTGAAAAAGGGCAAGATATGGTTAGGTTGTGCAATTTCAGAAATTTGGTTCTCGCAATCTCGCTGTTTGTGATATTTTTCTGACTAATAGTTTCTCGATGTTTGTTGGGCATGACCCCGGAACTCGGTGAGGAGCTCCAACTGGTTAGCAGCTTCATTTTATAACGGAGTGTAGCTCGCCTTACGAGATCCTTGAGCTTGATAAGTAAGGGTTTGCTTAATACGTAATTTGTAACCTGCGTCACGAAGATGGAAACCGAAGTTTTGTAGAAACATAGCTGTTACCATCAATGCTTCTCGCCATGCAAATTCACGAGCAATACATGCTGTAACTTTACTTCGAGAGGGCTATTCGAATTAGTGCACGAGGGAACCCCAAACACTTATTTGTCGTGCTGCACCTTGGAAGATTCTTGAATTTTCTCCTACCAGATGTTCTGGTCGGAATGTGTTTGCATCAACTCCATAAACAAGTAGATATTGTTGCATAGCACAGCTCCAAGAAGCGCGAGTATCTTGGCAGTTGGTTCAATTCGATATTTTCCACGACAAAGTGTAACTTTCTTCCCGATAAAGCCTTTAACAAGCTGTTTTGTTACGGTTGGAGTAGTTGGTGTGAGTCGTAATGTTTCCCTTGGACCATTATTCAAATATCTGAGCTTATTTAGGTGTTCCATACAAAGTAACTCTCTGCCAGACACTTGGTCTACTTCTTGCCGAACTGCTTTATATGCATCTGAATTTTTCATCGGATTGATAAAAACAAATGATAGCAAGCCAGAGAGGTGGTTTCGTGTTCGCCAGAAACAATAAATATGTTCAATTCTGTTGTCCTTTCTTTGACAGTGTCATTGACGGTGTCATTTTGAATCAATTTCTATCATGAGCCTCTCCCATTATCTCTGCAGAACTAACCGCAATTAATATTTTTCCTCCTCTTAAATATGGCCATATTCGGAAGCTAGATATATGTATATATGTATATATGTATATATGTATATTAATATGTATACGTATATATATATATATATTCTAGTGCTGGAAGTGGAGCTTCCTAGAGGACTGGTGGACCTTGCAACGTCACTCCTTAAGGCTGAGCTTTGTGCCCGCATTATCTTGGCGGGAGAATTGATTGATTGACAGCAAAGAAAACAATGAGTAAGGTAGATAAAGCAATGTGAAAAGCAATTCCCAAGGGACAAATCGTGGTCTCAAAATCAATGATATATTTAAATAATCAGAATGTCATCTTCACCACGTCGATCGCCAGCATCATCACAATCCCCTCCACCAATTTTTCATACTCCAATACTTCCTGAAGCTCCAAAAGAAAGCGCTGTAGTAAGGGTAAGTCACTCTCATCCGTTCTCAATATATGTCACCACAATTCTCATCAAATGGATAGTTTATCATTGCCCCTATTACCTTTGTCTCATTTATCATCTCTCTCTTCCTCGTCGATAGATGCAATAGTTCTCTTCGAATCACCCAACACTCTTCACCCCGCACATATCCGGATACTTTCTTCGGGCGCATCCAAGAATTTCTACACCGATTGGTCTTCAAACCACAACCATATGCATATATCAAATCGCCATATCGAGGGCAACATGCGGAAGGAGATAAGCAAAGGGGAGAAGAGCCATGGCATTGGCATACCAAACAGAAGAAAATGATGAAGATGGAGGTTTCGGATGCTTTTAGATTTCGACAATGGGTTTTGATTGGGATGGCCGTCATGG
Organism: Sclerotinia glacialis; assembly: GCA_002162575.1. NCBI lineage: Eukaryota > Fungi > Ascomycota > Leotiomycetes > Helotiales > Sclerotiniaceae > Sclerotinia > Sclerotinia glacialis. Next base: position 1,792,136 of record NGKH01000002.1, on the reverse strand, counting down.
CAACGGCAATCGGACTGCTGATACTATATCTTGGGAATTGGATAAGGCAGATGTGGTTCTGACATGGTTTGATACTTATCCTGCACATTGGAAACGAGGGAGATGAGATCTGGGGAGTACGGGTCTAGGAAGGAGTTTTGATTAGGAAAAGGAAAGGCTACCAAGATGAATCCGGCCAATGATGTTAAAGGCTCTCAGCATGGCATCTCCAAAAGAACAAGCTATATAAGCTATGCGCTCTATAAGCTGCACTCGGCATATATTCATCAATTCCACTCCAGTCGAGGACCAGCATCGACATAGATTTCTAGGTCAATACATACATACCCAGTACCCAGTAGTAGTAGTAGCCTCACCATACACTCGGGCCATTCTAACCCCTTGCCTTATCGGATGAAATCCCAAGGATAAGCTCGGAACTTTTACCATATGGGAAAAAATATGATTAGGATATGTTGAAGTCGAAGTCGAAAATAAAAAGCAAAGATAGAAAGAGAGAAAAAAAGAAAAAAAGAAAAAAAAGAAGTGAATAATAAAAATAAAATGAAAATAAAATAAAAAGGGAAATATAAGCTGAACAAGAGATGGTGTGAGAAAATGTTATTATTAATTTTTAATAAATTTAAAAGAAGAAAAATATATGGATTAATATTCAGCAGAAAAACTTATAAGCAATTAATCAATATCTTTCCTTTGAGGTGAATAACGTTTACCTCCCTCATTTCTTCAATAGGACAACCCAACCAGACCTTGGGAACTTTTTCAACTCACTTTACTACATTTACTACCTTTACTACCTTTTACTACATTTACTACCTTTTACTACTTTTACTACTTTTACTACTTTTACTTCCCCAGACCTCCATTACCTTCACTACTCCGTACTTCTTCGTACTTATCATATCAGAGAGCTCCACTCAATCACCACTTCCCCATTCACCATTTTCATTAAAAGCTTCAACCTTTCAACGCGTTTTGGCGCCATTTGCTTTGGAGCTAGTTCTACCTTCAAGTGCTCCACTATTGAAAAAGCAATTAGCTTCACTTAACCAATTGCGCCTCTCGATGCCGTTCGTTTTTGGCCTTGTCTCTCCTCTTCGCATATCCCACATCCTCTTGCTCTTTCGTATAACTTCGAATTGATCCAGAAGCAAACTCATCATGAATTCATTAATAGAACCCCCCGCCTCACCAGGCTTTTCACTTAGGGTGAAGGTCTTTACACCAGATGCTGCCGAGGAAAATGATCGCCCAGTTCGTTGCTTTCGTGTTATTACATCCCCAAATATTACCATACGAGAATTCTGCACAGAAGCTTCAAGGGTTCACGAAATCAATTATGGCCAGTGAGTGTTTGCGCTTCGGCGAATATACAAGGGGAGGGAAACTTTGGGTTGGAAGTTGAGATTCGCGGTTGCTGATTTTTACTTCATCTAGGCCACTTGCGATCAAAAAGTGTATGGATGATGAATTATTTGACGTCACCCAGAACGATATGCTAGGACCCCTCTTTCCCAATATGTCTACTATTCGAATCATAAAAGCTCCCAACAAACCAAACATTAGAGATTCTCTTCCACCAACTTCGGCCCTTCGATTCAATCCAATAAGTGTTCTCGGGCAGAAAAGAGATAGGTCACCTTTGAATGGAACCGCAGAACCCTTTTGGAATCCACAAAAACGTCAGAGGACGGCGATAGATCCAGATCACCCAATTCCTTCTCGGGAAATAGAGTCATGGACTGGTGGAAGGTTGGAAGGTATCCCGGAAAAGTCAGAGATAACAATTCCGGATTCACAACGGAGTGCTATCTTAGATCATGAGGATGAGGACAATGATATTGTGCCAAATGTAAGAGAAGATTCTCCCATGATCTCCGACACCCCATCGCCGGTGAAGCGAAGTTTCCCTCGCCAAAGCCATGCCATAACTAACTATGTCACAAAGTTATCTATAAGTAATCTTAATGCGCAATCTGATAAAGTTTCGAAAGAACTTGTCAGTCCGTTCCAAGAACCTCCGCCACGAATTCAGGGTACACCAAAGATTAGTTCAGGGGTGAAAAATGCAAGTTATCATATCCAGAGGGCTACTAACAGAGGTCGATCTGTTTCAACGACTGCGACAAGTCCATTGACTGGCGAACCACAACTTCCTCCTTATAGCCACTCAAATCCTGCCAAGAAGCGGAAATCACATACTCCAAAAAACCGATCACCTCGGAACGAGAGTGATATTTATGACGACTTTGGTTCAGATACTGAGGAGCCAACAATTCGACAATCCAAACTCAAGTTTAAGAAAAATGCCCCAAAAAGATTATCTGGTGTTGAGACGTCAGCCAAGTCACCCTCAAATAACAATTCACATCCTGCCAAGGCTTTGGAGTTGATTACCACTCCCAACGAGCTCCCCTTGACGCCAAAGAGTAGAGTACGCGAGGAGGCATTGCGCGAAAGGAAAGAAAACGAAGAAGCAGCTAAGGAGGTGCGGGCTTCAGCTGCAAATGCTGCCGAAGAACGTCGACGTGAATCCGAAAGAGAGGCTGTGGCGGCAAAAGCAGAGCGGCTGCGCAAGGAGAAGTCAGAGGAGCGCAAGGCAGAAGAGGAACAGAAACAAGCTGCGAGAAAGCAAAAGGAAGTAGCTGCCCATGAAGCCCAGAAATTGAAGGATGAGAAAGACAAATTGCGCAAACAAATTGAAGAAGACGACAAACTGGAGAGGAAGAAAGCATTAGAGGAGGCAGCGAAACAGGCTGAGCAGGAGTCTAGAAGATCAGAGGCCCTTGAAAACTCCAAGAGAGCATCCAACAGTCCACAAGGAAGCAGGAAAGGAACTCCCGTCAACAAACGAAGCACCCCTGCCGTGATACTTCCTCGCCAATCATCCACGCCTCATTACCCAAGAGGTAAGAAGTCATCTTTAAAGACATCAAGTTCTTCTGAAAGCATAACAAGTTCATCACCCGGTGGTCCAGCTCTTAAGGATACCAGCTTAGAAGCTCAGATGCCATTGCCATCGAAGAACCCTCGGCGAGTTTCCTTTGATCTTAGTGCGACAACCACCCCTGTAAAACCACAGCCCAAGAAGGCAACCTCAATTGATACACCAAATGGGAACGCAACACCGAAGCTTGCTTCTAGTCAGATCTCAGCGCAAAGTCAGACACCAATTCCATTACCTAAAACTTTCAAGCGACCTGATCGTAGTGCGACTCCAGTCAGACAGCAATCATCAAAACCATCTGCTATGAACCAACCTCCATTGACAGCAGCCCGGAAAGGTTCGACGTCACGATCTGCAACACCTAAGCCTATTTCTCTGCCCGCACACAAGAATATTTCGACTGAGTCAAAACCTTTACCGAGAAGCACTGTTACACCGGAAGCAAGGAAAGCAGTTACTCCTGCCCCCAGCCGACCATTACCGGTCAAAGGTATGTAAATAATGCTCAGAAAATCACCAAGATTATTTTCATGTCATTATTGTCTCATTTTGGCTGCATTTAGTCAATCAGCGAGCAGTTGAATTATTGGTGAAAGATTTTGAACTGACGGTATACTTAGAAAAATCAAAGTCACCAGTAAAGCCTGCTGAAGTACCGCTTCCTCCAAGTTCCGACAGTTCCGACTCGGAAGTTTCCGAATCTGAAGAGATGGTCCCTATCAAGGAAGAGTCGAAAAGATCTATTAGTCCTGAAACTCTACAGGTCGAAGAATCAAAGAATATCGAAGACCAATCCGATGAGGATGCTGAAATGGGCGAAAATCAGTCATCATCACGCGAGAGTCGATCCCCGGTTGTCTTTCATTCCAACGCAGCATCTGGCGATGAACGCAAATCCCGCGCTAATCTCAATCAAAAGTCACGTTCAGTTTCTTCCTCGTCTGAGGATGAATCTTCAGACGAAGAACAAACGGAAGACGATGCAGACGAAAAGCCGAATGGCACTGAAGATAAAACAGAAATAAAAGAGACTCAAGAAGGTTCCGAAGATGAAGATGGCAGTGATAATGATGACGAGGACGTGGAAATGCCAGACGCTCCACCACCGCGGTCCAGTCCGGAATTGCCAAGCCATCCCCGGAGAAATATGATTTCTCCTATAAAAACTACAAATCAACGTAAGACCTCTAGCAGCGATGGGGATGATACCCAAGACGAAGTTGATCTACAACTAACATCTGATATTCTCGAAGCCCAAGGTCCATTCTCCTCACCTGCCAAAAGACCAACGATTAAACCATCATTTAACTTTGGCGCAAGTTTGTCTTCACTCAATAGCCAGAAAGGAGCCATGTTTAAACCTAAACCTTTGACAAATGGTCAGCTTGCAAAATCTAAATTGCAACTTTCATCTCAGATGATAAAGAAGGAATTTTCGGCATCGGAATTTGAAGAGGAAAGCGATAGTGATGATAGTTCCGACGATGACGACGTTCCAATTCCAGCAACCTCACAAATTATGCCTCCCTCAACTCAAAACAATGGTTTCATCGCAGCAGCAACTAAGAAAATTCGAGATGCCGGTAGTGATTCTGATTCTGATTCTGATGGTGGTTTGGATGATACGGCAGCAGCAATGGAGGAAGCGAGAAGATCGTTGATGGCGGAGGTTCATCAAAGTGGAATGACTGCTAGTCAGAATAACTTACCGCAAAGTTCGCAAATCTCGGCTAATGGCGGGGTAGGGAAAGGAAAAGGGATGCTTAGCAAGGCAAATGGAAGTGCGAATGGTTCCAGGACTGCGGGGAAGGAATTTGCTAAGAAAGGAAGGGACAGAATTACGAATGGTTATGATTTTAAGAATTATGGATCTTTTAATTGAATTGTGGGAGATGGGTGAAAAATGGAAAGGTGGTTGAAAGGAAAGCGCTTCAAGGGGACATAGAACAAAGAGCGTTACTTGTGCATAATGATGGGGGAATTTTGAGCGTGGAGGTGTTCACATTTTTCTTCTTGACGAGAAAGCTGCCGAGGCAGATATGATATCCGGTTGATTTTCTTCACTTTCGAGGATTTGCATAAAGGTGTGTAGGAGTTTGGACTACAGAAAAGAAAAATAGGAAAATTTTTAGAATTTTTCGTCTCTGGTGTAGAGTGTGTGTGTGTGTATATTGGATGATGTAGGATATATAGTGTTGTATTTTAGGAAGTTTTCTTGTCTATAGATTGGGTCTTGAGATTGGGGGGTAAATGGAGGGTAGTGGTGGGGAGTGGTGAGGGGTTGAAATGGAAGGGCGAGAGGAAGGGAAGGGGAGAAGGGAGATTAGTAGATAGCTTGGAGATAAATATTTATGTATGTATATATGTATATAATGTATAGGTATCGAATGAATATTCTAATATAAATAATTATTCTAATATAGATAAATAATTTTTAAAGTATCTAGCTTATTGATATTATCTATATAGAATAGGAAGTATAGAATATAAAATATAGAATATAAAGAATCATACATCCCCACAACAATATCCAGATTCAAGAAGGGGCGTAGAAGATTTAATAATAATGTCTTGGAAGAAGCTCGATTCTACTCTATTCGTGGGTTCTGGAGGTCTGGAGTGATAGAGTTCTGGAGTTATATTATTAATCGGCATCTTGTGTCTATCTATGACTATGGTTATGGTTATATATGGTTATATATATATGTATATATATACCGCTTATTTCTTTCTTCTTGGTGTTTATTAGGTTTGAATTTAGTTCTAGATGTAAGTCTAGATGTAGGTCTAGATGTAGGTCTCTTTCATTTGTTTAATGCGGTGGGTGGTGTAGCGTGGTGTGGGGTGTATAATAATGTATAGTATGTGGTATATCATATCATTACATCAAAGGGGATAATTCTAGGGTTTCTGGATTGAGTTGAATTGAGTTGGGTTGGGTTGGGTTGGGTGGTTGAGATGTTTGTGTTTGTGTTTGTGTTTGTGTTTAGATTTAGATTTAAGTGCAAATGCAAATGCAAATATCCTACATATTGATTCGCTGCCCAATATAAAACCATCTCAATAATCCTTTCCTTTCCCTTCCCCTTCTCTACTCTACCCCCCAAGGCCGGAAAAATTAATTGTTCTTGTTTATTATCTTTATTATCTTTATTGTATTCATCATATTCATTATATTCATTATACTCATATCTACCCCCCCAACTCACCATCACCATCACCATCATCCAAACCTTCCAAATACTGCGAATACTCACTCTCATTATACACATCCACATCACCCCCAAACAAACCATCACCATCAACACACCACGCACCCCCCCCTTTCCCCATCCCCATTCCCATAGTCCAACAAAACATTATCAACACTATGAATCAAACTCTCCAACCCCTCTTCCACACCCATCTGTCTCCGTCGCATTTCCCCATCTTCGCCTTGCGAGTCCCGCGATCGATATCCAGCGTATCCAGCATATCCAGCATATCCAAGTCCCGAGCACGGGCATGCAAAAGCGTCGGCTGCGTTATTTTTCGCATTACCGGAACTCGAAATACGAGTTCGCGTTGCGGTTTCGGTCGTTCGGTTTCGGCCCTCTTTGAGAAATTTATATCGTAGTTTTCCCCGTACATCTTCCCATCCTCCTACGCACCCCCATAACCATATCTTCTCGGATTCCCTCTCAAAAATCTCTTCCAGCTCGCTTTGTTCCGCTTTGGTTGGCTCGAGGAATTCAATGCTATGTTGGCATTGGTGACTATTTCCCTGATTTCTGGTCGGTTCTTCGGCTGGTTTTGATACGATAGATGATCTATCATTATGAGAAAAATCAGACTGAGAGGAGAGCGAGCTCAAGTTCCTCTCAAAGATAATATCAATGCGAAGTAATCCGTCCATTTCTAATAACGCATTGACGAAATGGTTATCCCCGAGTAGTTTACTCCATACTCCAAATTCAAGTGCAAGATAGCGTATTTTATGCAAATTTCTGGAATACAAAATGTGGTTGCCGAGATCGGGGTAGAGAGTGCGAGAGGTGAGGTAGATGGTGTCTTGGTGGTAGTTTATATAGGCGTATGGGTTTGAGGGGAGGTAGTAGGGTTGAGCGAACGATAGGGCCGTTAGATGTGAGAGGGCCAGGCGGCGAGAGAGATGATTTATATGAAGGGCGATTGGGAAATGGGTGTGGACTTTCAGGATTGGGATAGCTTCCTCATCTTGTTGTTTGGTACTTGGGGTGGATGGTGCGTATTGGTATATTTCTATGATTTGCGGTCCGGGTAATGTATGCCTCCAAATAGTTCTTTGGATCTCCAACGGTAATGATGTGAAGTAAGGAAAGGCAGTAAGAGGTTCCCATTCAATATTCGACCCATTTGATGGGGTATCAAAGGTAGATGACGAGAAAGAAGTCTTGGACGAGGTACTAGAAGAGCGAGAAAATGACAAGGAAGGTGCTGAATTTGAAGAAAAATATCGAGATCGTAAAGGTAAAGGAATTGGATGCGATGCCTCGTCTTCGGGAGTGAGGGGGTATCTGAATGTACCATAACCATGACCTGGTTTCACGGCGAGTTTGGGAGTACTGTATTCGAAAGGGCTATAGACGGATGTGGAATCGGGGGGTGGAAGAAAAGAATCACTGAGATTGATTCCGGGGAAGTTGAAGTCGGCCATTTTGGAAATTCGATTCGTATCAATCATTCATTTCGGTAGATGGTTATAGTAGAGAGAATTTGGGACAGAATGAGTTGCAATACGATCAATAAGGAACAGGGAGCAAAAAGTAAAAGAACGAAATTGCTTGTGAAAAAAACCCACAGGTAGATATGGAAATTAGATGAGATGAGATGAGATGAGATGAGATGAGATGAGATGAGAAGAGAAAAGAAAAGAAAAGAAAAGAAAAGAAAAGAATCCATGACCTCTCAAGCTGACGATGAGTAACCTTGGAAGACTTTATTGTAGCCAAAATCTCACATTTGGATACTAAATTTAGGTAAGAAACTCCGGTCAGCCAACCGAGTGAACGGTAACGCCTAACCATCTATCTAACATCTAAGCATGGCGATGTTTTATAAAAAAGAAAAAAAGAAAAAAGATGCAGGAAAATGATAGACAGGGAAAGAGAGCAACACACCAAACATAACCCAAAATTAAGACATAACCAATCATACAGACTAAACTAAACGTTTCCAAACTGAAATACGAGAAGTGTAAGTACCTAGTACCTAATACCTAGCACTTAACACCTAACACCTAGCACCCAAGTACATAAATATTCGTATTCACCAAAAACACCATTAAGTGATCTGGTGGCTGAGATATGCTGCGACTCTCCGAGATACAAATCCATCCAACCGATCCAACCAAATAACGTTAACCTATATGCTGGCATAGCCAAGGTTATCGCATATTGCATATTGCGTGCACTCTCGACCCACCCCCACCAAGGCTATATCAGCCCCGAGAAACATAACCAATGAATGCATCGCGATATAGCTGAGGACAGGTGATTTATATAAAAAGTGGTGGTTTTGTTGCATATCGAAGGAAGAGTCCTCCCTTTTTTTGTAACCGTGGGAAAATAACCACAACCGTGATCACCACCGTACCATGTAACCTCACACCTAAATTCTTGATCATGCATCTAGGCCTATAGGGCCATCTTCCAGGAAGAACCCAATAAGATTGGTCAAATCATATCAGTAAATGATTTTTGTTGTACATCTAGAAATATATATGTCCTATTGTTCAAGTTTTAGGGTGTGGGCGTGGGCGTGGGCATGGGCATAGGCATGTTTGTGGATATTAATAAGGCTACCGGTATTATGCTTATGTTTTAGGGAAACATCTGGATTTAGGCTGATAAGGAGATAATCTTGTTTTTAAGATATGCAACAAAGACGGAGATGCTTCGCCAATTTGAGGTTGATGTCCGAAAGTTAGATCGGGATGAAATAGCTGGATACATATTAACCCAAGTTTGGAGGCCATTTTCGGTTAAACTCCGGATTATGATACTCGTTTGCCAACACCACCAAAATCTAAGCCGTCTAACTGTAATACATCCATCTATCTACAATTCAATCTCTATCACTGGTCCTTGATATGACCTCCGCCCATCTACCAAATACCAGAAAACGGCAAATAAAATCGTCGCTCCAAATGTCAGGATGCTAAAGTTCATGGTGGCCGGGGTGACGGGTGTCTGTGGGGGCCAGAAAGCCCAAAACCACAACACGAGTAGATACACACAAGCAAAAGCATTATTAAGAACGCCTAAAACGCCCGGGACACGCCACGGTCCCCAATGTAGGTCATTGGGGCCGTATCTTATGGTATGTGGATTATATGCCTTAATTTCCTCGTATTGTAGCCGGCGCCAAAGAAGCAAGCCACAGCAGACGAGATATGAAGAATAGAGGCCGGCAATACTGAGATTAACGATGTTGCTGAAGGCGACACCCGAGCCGAGGATAATAAGCGACAGGAGCACGGAAACCATAGTGGTGAATGCGATGGTGTATATGGGGATTGAGGTCCGGCGGTCAAGCTAGCGACGAGATGTTAGGACGAAATACATCATGGGGATTTGTTGGCAAAATTAAGACGATGGAAGGACACGCTTACCTTTACCCAATACCTCCATAGGGGAACACCCCTGTCTCTAGCGAAAGACCACAACATTCTAGAGGATGAGGCCAGAGCCCCCACTGTGCTGCACACACCGAGAGCTACAACAATTAAACCCATTACTGCAGCTCCTGCGGTTGAACCAGTTCCCGTTTGGAAGACATAGAGGAACGGGTACCCCAACGTTTCCTGGGCCTTCAATACATCGTCAAGATTCCCTAGACAAAAGAGGTATGCGATCATCATCGCGAATCCTAGGATACCATTGAGGATGAGACCACTGAGCATGGCGCGCGGTACAACGGTTGATGCATTTTTAATTTCTTCTGACATCTGTATTGGTTGCGGGTTATCCCGGTGGTCAGCTAGGGAATTTGTCTTAGCGTCAATTAGCTGAGGGTGATTGTCTTACATGAACGGCCGAATCAGCGCCAATAAGGGAAAACACAGAGGATGGCAATCCAATCATGAACGATAGTCCCTGCGAAGACCACGCACCTTCATTGACAAATGTTGTAAAGAGGGAAGTATTGCCGTGGGGTGAAAGATAAACGAGCGGAATTAGAACAGCAAAGAATCCTAGGATGTGCAAAACCAAAATTACACCTTCGAAGTGCGCAAGGGTTTTGCTTGCTACTGTGTTAATAACAACTGCAAAGACTAAGATTGCCCACAAAAAGAGCATCGATTGCCATGGTTTCGGAGTATAATCTGATTTTGTCATCAATATGATGCTTTGAAGGAGCGTCCCTATGAGATATGCTGCAGATGCGGTAACTGCTTGCCATCCGACAAATGTCATCCATCCTAATGGCGATTAGCTCCTTCCTTGAGTTTTGGCGGTGACGCTGAATGAAAGAGAGCCATACCAGTAATATAGCTCAAGAACCTTTTAGATCGCTCCGGAGCTAACATTGCGACCCAGCTGTATTCTGCTGTTAGAGGATGGTAAGTTGTTTGTAAGAAGTTGGCGATGCCTTACTGGTATTGACCTGCTGCTATCGGTGCCCTGTCATTGAAACGTCAATATCGATCGACCACTATGATCTTACATCAAGGAAGTTTCTACTCACATAGAAGCAAGTTCTGACAAAACGACAAAGGTGGAGATGGTGCCAATCCATACGATGATGTATCCCCAGATGACTCCCGCAGGGCCACCACTCCTTCCGTCAGCGATTGTGTGTACTGTTGAAAGATGTGTGTTTCTTACTTCTCAAGACTCTCGGTTGATACTCTGCGGTGAGTTAGCTATTACTAGCCATATCGGAGACTCAAAACGATGTCAGTGCATTGATTTTAGGGAACACAAACATCAACATTCCCTCCCAGGTAATAAGTACAGTGCACGAAAATCCCAGAATGGACATGAAGCCAAAGTTGCGCTGTTCATCATTAGTAAGTATAGTCTGCTGCTAGAGCGACTCACAACATGCATCTATAACTTGCCTTTAGAACAGGCTTTTTGCCAAGCCGAATAAGATCTCTTTCATCTCTGGTGCGACCTGTTTCGTCAACCTCTCCGATAGGAGAAGTTGGCAATCCAGTTTCCGTGGCATGCTTTCTGTTTTGGAGTTCCATGTTCATAGCAATCGTCTGTAGCTACTTACTCCCTTGTCTCGTTCATGAAATAGAAAAGAGAAGTCAATTGCGGGTGTAAATAAATTGAGAGCGAGAGCGGGAGATGGAGAAATAGGACGAAAATAGGGCGAATAAGAGCTGCAGCTCATATTATGTTATGTTATAAAAATGTATCCTTCCTGCTTACTCAAATAATAGGAATAGATCCACGGGTCCCATGTTCTTTTCAAGATGTATTGAGAGTTGCAAGGGCATGGCATGGTTATTTGTTATGGTATAGGAGTGAATTGTAGATTTGAAAGATTTCCATGCACTTGTAACCTTTACCCCAGGTAAATTCACAGCTGAGCTATAGGGCTTGATGTGGACCAGTTTTATTGCATCCCGATTGGTGGATTCTTTGGTGGTCCGAGCGTTTGCTAGACGGGTCTGTTATACGGAGTAGTGGAACAGGTTCCGAGTCTACTCAGTGTCATTTTAGATGAATGCCAGACTGAAATGTCACCGAATTCATCATCATAATTCACATCTATTCGATATTTTCAACGTTTTATATATCATAGAATAAGGCAGACATTCGACAGGCATTTGTAGAACTATAAGGATCGAATAGTTTCAATTGGAATTGTAAACTATAAAGAAAGATGAGCTAATTACAAAGGAAAAACTGTTAAATATCTTTCCTCTAACTCCTAACCTAACTTCATTACATACACCTTTGATACTTTTCCCCCTTTTGGACTTTATACTTTTGTAAATCGAAATCGGAATCAACTCTTCAGAAAGGAATTGGAATTTATCTTTGTTAGAAAGGAATGGAAATTCATCCTTTGTCCCAAAAAAAAAGGGGGGGAATCACCCTCATCAGAAAACAGCGAAATCACCTTTATCATCGAAGGAATCGGAATTCATATCAAGAAGAAATCGTAATCGGAGTTATCCTTATTGTATGCCCTAGTTTATTCAGCCGGGCATTTATTTAAAACGGCACCGAGTAGCCCCGGGCACCCTTATTAATCTATGGCTTTCTTCGGATAAATGCAAACGATCCCGCATAACATCCCTAGAATCTTCATGAGACTGCATTGAATGTTATCTTCAACGGATATGCAGCGGCTCTAGTTGAACACGATACTTTCTACCCCCTTCCTCCACTCCTTTCCCGCTTCCCACTTTTTCTAGAGGATGCAAGCCCCTTACAGCCAAATGTCAGCTTGTGCTTACCTCTCGTAGTATTGTTTATAAGCAGTTATTTCATCCCAAGTTACAATTAGCCATTAGTGGGCCCTTATTTTCTCATAACTCTTTTGTTCAGTCAATGACTACTAAATCTTTTGGTTTGAACATTTCGTCATGATCTCTCAGCCGTATTACCCACTTGATGAGCGGAACCGACCCATAATCGATGATAGCCATCTGGCGCCAGTCATCCAAATTTTGACGTGGCTTTTCCTCACGTTTTCCATACTGTCTGTGGCTGCTCAGTTTATTACGAAATTTGCCATTTCAAGGGAGTTTGGGGCTTCTGACGCCCTTCTGTTTGCCGCACTTGTAAGGCCCCGGCTACGTGAGCTTGTGCGCTGTTTTTTTTTCTAACCTCAGGAAATACAGATCATGTATGTAGCCCAATATTCGGCTTTACTTAGCCCAGCAGGTCAGGTTATAGGGAATACTCCTGTAGGACTTTCTGATGAAACAATAAATCTGGCTCTGAAGGTACGAAATTTGTCTTGCTCATATCTTGGTCAATGCTAAGTCACCAAGGTTCTGTACAGCATTGGTATTTTGAGCGTTTTCACTCTCGTCGTAGTGAAGAGCTCCGTGTTTGTGGCTCTTCATGCTATCACACCAGTACTTGGGCATCGAATCATGATATATGCGGCCAGTGCAATCACGGTAGCATGGGGAATTACTTCAGTGTTCGCCGTGGCTTTTCAGTGCCCATCCCCGCAGAGATGGAACGTTGTTGACCAAGCATGCATCGATATTGTAAGTCAGAACATTCAAGCAAAAATGTCGGGCTCAAACTGACACTAAGTGTAGTCAGCAGTGGAGACGTACACCGCGGTAATGAATATTCTGACAGACCTTAGTCTAATTGTGGTGCCAACGGTGATCATCCTACCCGTTCAGATGTCATGGGGAAAACGAGTGACTATTTTGAGCACCTTCTGGCTTCGGATGATGTATGTATTGTACACGTATTGTTATTCTACTTCAGTGTAATTGCTGACTGCTTCTTTAGTGTCGTTGCAGCTTCAATCACACAGATAATTTACATAAGACGCCTAGTTATCGACGACCGGTTTCTTAACAACGTATGGCAGACTGTAGTCTGCCAAATAGTTGTCCAGAGCACGAGCATTATGACCGCCTGTGTTCCATTCTTGAATCCTTTCTTGGTGAGCCTAGAGTCAGGCTTCCTTCGTGCCGACGATATAAACAGACGGACTGCAGCAGGGATGTACGGATCTGGTCACACTACGGAAACCTCTGGAAGAGCACCAAGTTACATCATGATGAAAAACCACAATTGGCATAGCCGAGAATTTTCGGTCCAACATCAACAATCTGTGGCTGTAGAAGAAAACGTCAATAACTGATTCTGATAATCTGCCATGTTACTGCACTTATGGTATAGTGGGTGAACGGGAATTTATTTCTAGGTCCTTCATATTTCTTGCACGATTAGTTATAGTTTAGTATCTGAATGAGTCTACGAAATATAACATTTAGTCGCCGTCTTAACAAATTGGAGTGACGCTATACTACTCTCACGTAATTGAAAGGACAGAGTCTCTGACAGCAAGGCAAATATTCTGCTTGGTCATCATTGAAAACCACCTTAGTCCATCGCTACTATAGGTTGCAAGTTCTGGCTGGGAGCATAGCTTTTACACATACTAGAGTGCTACTATGGATATCTTGCACATACTTAGCTTACGACCTTTGGAGCGGGATAGTATCCAATGCCTCAATTTTCAAACAAGGTGACGAGTGTTACGAATGTTTGTTGGAGGAAGGCCGGCTTACTATGATTTCACATGCATTATTGGAACCATGTCTGCAGAAATTTTGCCATGTATCTTTGTCATTAATGAAGAAATCGTCTGCCAATTGGTTCCTTAGAGCTCAAGTTCCCCGCTTCCCCAAAAATGTAAAACCCGCCAATGACATTTCTGACCACTCAAAACAAGTTCCCCACAGCTGAAAACCAGTCATGGTATCCGTCAAAGATTTTTGGGGCTAGAAAGCTTCTCGGCAGCATTGAAATCAACGCCCGCGTCCATAAGAGGTGGCTTGGGGCTGGAGCGCTTTTCGGTAAACTTGAAATCGATACCTGCGTCCATAAGAGGTGGCTTAGGGCTGGTGCGCTTTTCAAAATTGTCGCTCGCATCCATAAGAGCTGGCTTGAAGTTGGCACGGTTTTGGATGGAGGCATCGTGGGCTATATGAAATTAGATCATGGGAAAACATGGAGACGTTCAAGACAAACCAAGTGGTGCCGCGATTGCGCTCAGTAAAGCAGTCAATACCAGCATGGCGCTGAGCTTCATATTTGCAAGTGATCTTCTGTAATCGGAAATGAGTGGTGAAGGTTGATGGTAGGGTTTTCGCTCGAGTCCAGCTATTTGAAACCTGGAAAGTAATGATGCGTGGGCACAAAGAAAAATGTGAAGTATTTATAACTTCGAAATCTTTTTGTGGTAGATATTTTGGAGATGGCTGATCTACTGGGCTTTTCCCCCAGGGATCAACTTGTTGAGAGCCAGCATGACTTGACGCTCATCGATTTAAGAATTATCCACATAGAGAAAAACTTGCATATAGAAATCTGCCAGCTTGCAATTTGCATGAAGGGCTCGTACGATATTCCTCTCCGTAACATCAGTTCTGCGTCGGCAAACTTGATGGATGATATGATAGTGTATTTAGATTACCACTTTCGGAACAATGTCTAGGGAGGTGTGGTTACGTCTCGTGTTGGTAGATATTGAAGAGGAATATGTTCAGGGTCAGTGCATGCATGTGTGGTTTTCAAATCACAGCCTACCTGCCCTTCCAATAAGAACAGAAGAGATTTCACTAAATATAGAAAACACTGAAGCAGAACTTTTTATCTCCAATCTTTCCATTGCAAATTCTCAAGACTCCCTCTGCTTGTCAAGATGAACAATTTCGAATCAAAGTGCTCCTCGGAGTTCACAGACTCGGGAGACCATGACACACTACTTGACGTTCATGATTCATTGTATCGAGATTCTGATACAGCCACTACGAAGATTCCAGAGCGCTTCCGACTTTTGACATTATGGCGGTTGATTTTGAGTTTCACCTGTGCCATGTATATTATTTTTTTGGCTGCTTTTCTCATCATCTTGAGCCAAAATCGTACTCCCTTAGTACCATACTGTTAGTATCACGTCATCCTTGAGAATATACTTCCCCATTGACAACATCACAGCACCGGTCAACGGTATGATATCATATGAAAGGCATCCTTTGTACTTTGGGGAAGATTCCAAGTTTACAGGAGCCCCAGAAGATGTTGATGAAGCATGGGACTACCTGCTAGAACGTATGTAAAATGATTCTCTCCTCTATACTTCTTCACTTTTCACACTAGTAATTGATTGGCAGCCATCAATATCCGCGCCTCTAAAGAGGAATTGAAAAAGGCTCGTGCAAGTTTTGGCAAAGATATCGTGCAATTAACAAATGGAGACTATGTCTCAGTTCTCTCGGTACATCATGAGCTTCATTGTCTAGTGAGTTATCTTCCGTATGAGCAGAACTTACATGCCTGTTTTGTTGAAGCGAGACTTTGCGGCACGTCTAACTACACCACAGAACGCATTGCGCATGAACATATTCCATGATTATTACTACCCAAATGCAACAGCAGAGGAGGAGGAATATAACATCTTACACATGAGTGAGTGATTTCACCGTTCTAGTTTGTGAATCGTCAGCTGACAGCTAGATAGCCCATTGTGTCGATACTATCCGTCGTAGCCTGATGTGCAAAGCAGATGTTGGCTTGTATACGGCATATTGGATTGGGGACCATAAAGCTTTCCCCAACAAAGAGCTGCGGTCAGAATCACAAACGGTGTGTGTAAATTGGGAAGCAATTGATGCATGGTCAAGGAAGAGATTGCTTCCGAAATACAAGTACAAAACTCGGCCGGGGCCGTTTGAGACATACCCTCCGGCGGCGTAGCAACTTGCGAACGAGGTTGGAAAGATCTCGCGAGTACCGAAAGAATGGTAACCAATAGGAGAATTTCAATATGTAAGACACAGAATAAAATGGAAATTGGCTAGTTCCTGGTCATTAGCATCATTACTTATCCATTGAATAGAGTTGATGCATGCGGGTATTGTACCGAAAGCACCGATTAAACCCTTCGCATATATTCTCCAGGACATTCACTTCATGTGGTGGAATCTAACCATTTGGAATATGATTTGATCTGCCACATACACGAGATTGTGAAGAACGTAAGCTCACCGGAAAAATTTCGATGGGCTGCATTAGAAAGGAGGGGCAAGAGAGGGGGCCAGAAAATATATTATTTACATCAACCACCGAGCTTCTTACTGGTTCTTAGCTCCTGTCGTCTTTTCTAAATTCCCTTTTTACCCCAGTTGTAAGCTCAGCTACAATCTTCAGATATGCACATGCTTGTCCATGGCTTCGTCAATAGATCATTGACACTACTTATGTAGGTTAATGCACGCTCATTATGAGAATGGAGACTTCCGGTCAGCACAGTTTCATTCTTTTATACCATACTCGAATACAATTAAAACTCGTTGATATGAGATACAATATTATAAATATAAAATAATGATTTGTCGAATAAATCGTTTACATTATCTAATATATATATATATAGTATAGTATAGTATAGTATAATTATAGTATAGATTTATCAAAAATGAGATAGGATTGAAACAAGTTTTTAAATAAGATGATTCATTCAGAGGATTTCTTTCAAACAGGTATTCTGCCTTATAGATTAAGATGATTTCCCAATTAATGATAGCCTACTTCAGTTCACCGAGTATAGACGGTAAAGTCTCTTATATTGTACAGCATGCTCAAATGTTTAATAAAGGCCTTGGTATTCTGATGTCATTTCAAACACTCTCAGGACTTGGAGCACTTGCATTTGCATTTTCTTTTTCTTATATTATAATATTTTACAAATTGCTCTACAAACCCTAGATAACTTTTTATTAATAGTAAATAAAAATATAATATTTATTTAAAATAAGATATAACCAATACTCGATCGGGGTATAAAAAAGATATACACGAAATTAGAAACATTACAATTCCTTTAGATCTTTATATAAATCACTATAATATTTCATTTGTAATAACTCGATAACGTTGATTATATAATCCTTCGTACTACTACTTTAAATGGCTTAAGTTGCCATTTCAGACGCTCCCCAAATATTGATACCAGTAATTTCTCAGGAATAACTTCCTCTCTAAATTCCAACTACAAATCTATTCACTTGTTGGTTGAGATGGCCCTGGCAATTTCAATATCCTTCTACGGTCAAATGAAATTGTATCTTTCTATCCAGAAACAATAATTCTTACAAATTAATCCTCGCCTGATGGAAGAATAGCCGGAGTCAAATCCTCTTTCGAGCACATCGTGTTTGCTACTGTGCCTTGGACGTCAATTATTGTCACCACATGCGCCTTTGAGAGTTCTCTCACACTCCACAAAAGTTCTTCCAAGTTTCATCTAATTCGGGAAAAAATACCATCATCAATTTTTGTTGAATCAACCATGACCGAGGGTACTGCAGAGTTCATAGTTCCAGGCCTTTCAGAGCCTTGCCAGACTTGGTACAAAGTAGTTGGCGACCTCAAGACATCTAAAACACCATTAATTGTAGTTCACGGAGGACCAGGGGCATGCCACGAATATTTGCTTCCACTGGAAGACCTCGCACAACATATTCCTATCATTTTCTACGACCAAATCGGCAACGGGCTTTCGACTCATCTCCCAGAAAAAGCCGGAGATGAAGTATTCTGGAGTGTCGAGCTATTCCAGGACGAACTCGATAATCTCATAAATCATCTGGGATTAAAGGGTCGACCCATCGACGTCTGCGGACACTCATGGGGTGGAATGCTCGCAGCCGTATGGGCATCTGATCCAGCGAGATCAGGAAACCTGCGACGCTTGATTATCGCAAGCAGTCTGGCCAGTATGGAGGTATGGAAGATTGGTCTCAATAAACTCAGGAAACAACTTCCGTTAGACCTTCAAAGGGTTCTGGATCACGGAGATGAGAGCAAGGATTATGAGAGCCCGGAGTATCAGGCTGCCATGGAAGTCTTTTACCAGCGACATCTCAGTCTTGCTAGACCATGGCCAGCACCTGAAGTTAAAGCTGCGCTGAACTGGTTTGAAAAAGATGCGACTACGTATGGTACTATGTAAGGCTGTCAGTTCTCTGCTCTATGTGCACATTCGCTGACAACAATCAAAGGTATGGTCCTTGTGAGCTTGTCCCCATTGGCAATCTTCGCAACTGGACTTCGATTCCGAATTTAGGCAAAATCAAGGCTGCGACGCTGTTGATCAACGGAGTAGAAGATGAGGCACAGGATGTGGCAATGCAACCATTTTTCGAGCATATTGGGAATGTGAAGTGGATCGTTCTGGACAACGCCGCACATTTTTGCCACGTTGATCAACGAGAAAAGTTCATGAAACATTTGGAATCGTTCCTAGTAGACGGTTAAAAACAGACACGCTAGTAACTTTGTTTAATTAGTGGTAGACATGAAAGGACAAGACACAATCCATTTTCATTTCACATGCATACAGTTCATCCACCTTCCACACCCCCCGTGTTTCATGCATTAAATTGATTTACTGGATTATATTCTTCTAGAGATTAGTTCTTACACGACATCATATTGATTTCACGGAGAATCTGCATGGCAATATTATTTTCCAGTTGCAGCACAGTGGGAAAGAAAGTCCCTCTACCGAAAAAGAGCACTAAACGGTTCCGAATTATAATCCAATCCAATACCAACAACAACTGACAAGTAAGTGCGGGCATTCGTCTTAATCAATATACATCCGTGTATAGAAACTGTCGACTTGCATATCTGCAAACGGTTCTTCATATCAGTCATGTCCGTAAATTTCCCGTCAGGTGGAAGATAGTAGAGTTGTGATGTTACCCTTGATATGCTATTAGGTAGCAGCGACATATATATGCATAGAATTCAACGGTTATTTGCCTCGACGACACATCACCTAAAGATAAATTATAATTATCGCACCAGTTTTATTCTTTTCTCGACTCGTGACTTACAGTCATGGAAAAACAGAGCCAAGGATCTCTCCCAAGGGATGCCACCAAGGAAGAAATTAAACTTCTCATTCATGAGATTGATGAAATTCCTACTGATGCTTGACTTCTAGCATTCACATGTGCTGCAGCACAGCTCGCACGCTTCGGAACTACAGAAACATGGTGTAAAGATTCAATATCCGCAAAAGATCGCCTTCTGACAAATAACGGAAAACTATCTGAAGAACCGCAACAAATCACATACGCGGACGGAAACTTAAAACATATATCTACTAGTTTATTCATATACCAACTGATCATAAACATTCTAATTTCACCTCCAACCGCCGACTAGAACACTTCATTTACATCTCACTGTATCATTGACATCTTTATCTTACTCCCCAACATCATGGTAGACATCAAAGAATACTAAATACCATCTCTATCCCTCCTTTATCCGTCCGCCCCTTCACCTACCACCTTTCCCGCAAGACAAAACTTCCCTCAGACATGTACAACCAGGCGCGGCAACAACCTTAACCCTTTCACTACGCAAAGGTACTCCCGTTCTCAGAGCATCAGTCTCCAACTCTAACACCAAGATCAAATCCATCAAATGATGTTGTAATTTTCTTAATCTCAAAGTTGCCACCGGATTTCCCTCCTCCCGCTCAATCAAAAGCTTATCGATACCCTTATCTATTGGTCGAAACCATTTCTTGAATGCAACGTCGTTGCCATATTTCTCATGAAATAATGAATAGCTTAAACAGCAGGATTCAGCATCTTCATCCTTGATGGTCATTATTTCAGCAATTGTGATTAGCTGATCATGCCAAATCATGAATGGATCCGCATCAGCAGTTGTACAGAAACCGAAAGCCTCTTCGATTGAATCTAAAAGCATCCGAAGATCATCATTATCTGAAGATGGATGAAGTTGCAATTGTTTCTGAAATCGATCCGCATTGGAAAAATATTGTCCGATGAGAAAAGCAGTATAGATATATATACTATCTTTTGCATCTTCGTCATTGATATGTGCGAGAAGATGTTCTAGGAGACCTCGTAAACGCAATTGGAGGTCGTAGGCAGAAACAATGAGTGGACCGTGGTATTTGTACCTCCGAGCTGTTGCGTCACGTTTTTTGGTGAGTTCTATGTAATTGAACATCCAGCCTGTGAAGTTGGCCGAGATAAGAGAACGGAGAAGCGAGGGAATGGCGATGATTACTGAGATGATATTAATCATCATGATATATTTTGACGTTGGTTGTATTGCAAGATCCTTCTGCTGGCCTTACATGGAGTAGGCTTGGGATATAAGCGTAACTCGTTTCTTTCATTTAGCGATTGAGATTCGTCCGTTTTGGACCCCAAATTGAGCTTCAGTTGATGCAAGATAATATAAAAAGAATTGGAATATCAAGAGATACACAAAAACTCTGAATCATGGACTTTATACAAAAGACGTTGCGTAACTTCCATGCCGTTACATCGTGACTGTAGACAGTCAGCTCCCCTTAAGCGGCCCGACCGATGTACTGCCAATGCAGCATTATGCGTCTCATACTGAACGGGAATTTTCAATGAGAACATTCTGATTTGCAAAGGGTGACGCCTCGCATCCATAGTTTTGTGGGAAAAACTCCAGATTTGCAGTTAGACGCCAGTGTTGGCGCTGACTCAGGGGCTGCTTCATAGCATGGAACCCTTGTCAGCTCAGCATATTCCCAAATGTCAAGCTAGATTGTTCATTTGCAAAATTTGGAAGAAAGGAAGGGGAAGGGAAGGAAAGCTGAAAAATAGTATGGAGTAGGTGGGCATGTCATTAGGAGGGAGGTTGGATCTCGGTTATGGATTCGGTTGTATATCCTAGGAAGATTTTCGATGAATATCAACTTGATTATATTTATTGATTAGTAAATAGATTTATCAATATACGCAGCTTTCTAATAAGTAGGAGAATCATTAATCTAGTTATGGATGATAGAGATTTTTATTAGGATTGTATTGCATTGCATTGTATTATATGAGAATGTTTAAATGTGTTTGTATAGAGTGCTATGAACTCCTAATCATGAATATCTCGCTCGCTCGGTAAGTATGATATGTATCTATGAGTAATTATCCTCCACCCACCATCCATCATCTACCATCCACGCAGCAAAAAAAAAAACATATAACCACCCATCCCCCACTAGCTAAAAATAAGTATGAATAACCACGTAGATAACCATTCCCCCTCAGCACCCTCCCCCCAAAAAAGAATTCCACGCTCTAAACCCATCGCTCAGGTAAATGTAAATAAATGAGGAATCATCAAGGAAGTATCGTATGCATATGCGCATCAGATAGGAGAGAATCTTCTGAATAGTCGATGCAAATTGCATATTAACCTACCAAGAATCATCGCTCATTGCAAATATGAACTCCTATTCCACACCAACGGGATCAGCTTGAGCTTTTTCGCTTAAACCCGTGTAGTGGGATTTTGGTCACAGTTACTAGCCTCACCAGCCATAACTTTCTCAGTCTCATTCTGCGACTCGGAAGTAGTGGTTGTGAGTTCATGACAAGCAGTTTCCGCCTTAACGCCGTCTTTAGCTTTACGCATCAACTCCTTCTGAAAAAGCCCTTCATTCTCATCTCCATCTCCATCCACATCGCCATCGGATTCAAGACCTAGATTAATTTCATTCGGATTAATCTTCATCTTTCCCTCTCGATTAATTCCACCCTTCTCACCCTTACCCATATCCTCCCCACAAAAATCCTCACAAATACCCCTCGAAACCCTCTCCAAACTCTCATACTTCTCACCATTACCATCACCACCTCTCTGACTGCTAACCTCACTATCTATGATAGCTTTTTCGTTATCTGCGCCTGGAACAAAATATACATTCGTATCTGCATTTTTGATTGTAAGATTATTTATAAAGGTTTTGAGGGCTTGGATTGAAGGGGTCGATGCGTTTGGTTGGACTGGTTGAGTGGATTGAGTAGATTGAGTAGATTGAGTAGCTTGAGTAGCTTGAGTAGCTTGAGTAGATTGAGTGGATTGAGAAGTAAAAAGGAGAGGGCCTCCAAAATTAACCAAGTCATTTCTTGTAGACTTTTTTTGAACCGGAGCTTGAGCTTGAGCTTGGGCTTGGTTCTTGGGAAGAAACGATTGGGGCAAATCATCATCATCATCATCGTCATCGACAGAGGCAGTAGAAGATGCAAAAGAATGGATGCTATATTCCGCGGAACTTGGATCAGGGGATTTACTCCTGATTGGGCGAGGGAGAGAAGTAGTTGAGAGGGTAAGACGGGGTCTCGGGGTGGAGTTGTTGGAGCTTGGTGTTTCGGGTATGGATGCGGGGGCGTTTGGTATCATAGATGTGACTGTAGATGCTTTGGTGGCAGCATTTTCAATGAGCCATTGTTTTCCTGTGATGATTCGAGATCCGTGTTTTGGGGTAAAGGGCACGGTGTCTTGGTCTTTTCTGGGGGCATCGGATGGTGCTCCAATGAGTGTGGATGTGGGTTCGGTGCTCAAATGTTTATCCTGTACCTGAGATTTGACAGTCACGATCTCTTCGGAACATTTGTTGTTGTTAAATATCGTGACCTCTTCACTTCGAAGACCGAATGTTTCACCCGGTGTACCATCTCCCAATCCGTCAACTCCATCACTTGCACGTCTCTCACCTCTAACTCCAATTTCATTCCTCGGAAACATGGGCTTTCTCTTCTCAGGCTCCCCCTCCAATTCCTCCAACTCCCCCTCACAGCTATCCCGCTCAAACTGCAACGCCAGTCTGAAATCCTTGTAACCCCTTGAATTAGAAAACAAGCTAAACGCACTACTGGCCTCATCCATGCTGGCAAATTCCATTCTGAGAGTTCCCTCTTCATCAAGATACCATTCCACCAAGCTGTTCGCCTTGAATGCATTTCTGCCAGCCAAGTCACTCTCGAGACGTCGAATCGAGATATGCTGTGGGAAATTGCGGATTGTGAGGATACGGGTACGATTGAACTCAAAAATTGCCTTGAGCTTTGCAGGGGAGAAGGGGAATGTAGGAGTATGGAGATGGGTGACAATCGCCTTGACCACATTTTCCTCCCCACAGTCCAATGTACCGAAAGTAATAGGGTGAGCATGGGCATATTCGACATAAGCTTCCGCATCCACCTGTTTGATAAACGTGATGATTGCAGAATTGCTTCCCGAAATATTCATCGTGTCCAGTAAAGCCGATGAATAAATTCTCCCACCTCGAACACGAGCAAGTACATCTCTCAACTCGATATCCTTGGGAAGTCCACCAACGTGTACCCCACGCAAGGTATCACGATCACCTGCCTTGGGAACATAAACCACTCCATGTCTGAAATAATCTGGGAACTTATGTTCTCTAGAATCAGAAGCTCGCATGTGATTGTTGATCTCATCATCTCTTTGTTGTGGTGTAGCCCAGATACTGGTACCTTCGCTGATATCGGGAGGGAACTCGAAAGATTTTGGGCCAGTGGGTGCATTGCGATTGTTGAAACGTGCACAATATTTATCGCGATTAGGGTATCCACGATTAGCGTAATTATCACCACGAACAGCTTTCTCGGGAGAGAATTCAAATCCGGATTTGAGAACTGCGGGGGTGGGAATGTTGATGAAGTCAGCGTTGGCACGTTCTTGGTAGAGGATTTGATCTTCGATTTTGATATCTGCTTCTTCTTCTTCTTCTTCTTCTTCTTCGGAGCTGAGGATATCGTCAAGAGTATTGAAATTATTCATGTTTCTCTTCTTGGGGGCAGAGGGTAAGGGCAGGAATCCTCCTGGGACTTTTAAGCTACCATCCTCAAGTCGACCCGAAAGCACTCCATTCTCTCTTCTCAATTTCTCCACCTCTAACCGTAGCTCATCCAGTTCCTCGGTATTATGATCCCGTGATTTATTTGTAGCTAGCTCTGGATTATTGGCAAAATTACCCAAGGCTCTAGCGATAATGACCGAGGTCTTGATAGCTTCATCCTTGTCTTTTGTAGCGTGAGCGAGATCGTTCTCCAGAACCGCTATGCGAACCTTTAGGCTTGTGATAAAGTCGACCTGAGAGTCTGCAAAAATTTGACCATTACCATGATGCATGGAGTTATGGGTGGGTGGGAAGGTGAGTTTTGGGACATAGTTGCGGCTTTGGTCAAGGTAAGAAGACTCGACTCCATTCTGGGAAGATGAAGTCATGTCCATGTTTTCGTAGTCTTGATAGATCCAAGGGATCATGAATATTAATTTCACGACAGGGGATTTATCTTTTGCCGGGCTGCAAGTCGAGAATATTGCTCAAAGATTCTGTTTTCTAGATTCAGTTTTAAAGATAAATTGTAGAGTGATGATGCAAAGTGGAGAGCAAAATAGGACAAAAAGTATGAAAGTGTCGGTACGGCGTGTGACTACCGTACTAAACGTACATCATATGAATAGCCTCATATACGTACCATACCATAAGGAGAACCCTTTAATATAGATAGCCCCCTCTTTTGATAGTGTAGCATTCAAGAATGAATAAACACACACAACCAGAACTAATACTATGCGAATAGTATCACCCAAAAGTGATACCAATAGAAAGTATATTAAAGAGTAAGTATTTGTGGATAGTAGAGAGTATCTAAGGTTGCGTGTTGTAGAGGAGGAGAAGGAGAGCGGAGGAAGAAGAGGAGGAAGGGAGAAGAGGAATAAGGTCTCATTGAAAACTTGAAAAGAGTAAGAGTGGTTGAGGAGCTAGAGAG
This sequence comes from Sclerotinia glacialis, assembly GCA_002162575.1. Taxonomy (NCBI): domain Eukaryota; kingdom Fungi; phylum Ascomycota; class Leotiomycetes; order Helotiales; family Sclerotiniaceae; genus Sclerotinia; species Sclerotinia glacialis. Next base: position 1,766,838 of record NGKH01000002.1, on the reverse strand, counting down.
GGATTGGAAGAGGGGAAGGGGGGGTTAGTGGATATACAGTGAATCAACCGTTCATCTGTGCATGCTTCAACTCCTCGAAAGGAAGGAGAAAGGAAAGAAGAGGGCGAAAAGGTGAATTTGGAAACTCTGAGAGCTATAGCTATTTTGAGATTGCATTCCAAGATTTACTTACAGTGAGGAAGGAAATGGGGGACCTAGAAATCTATCCTAGGTCATCTGCAACACTGATCCGATTTGTTGCATCCCATTAGAAATCTTTAATCCATTATAGAATTTGAGACGGCGGGGGATTTTACACAATCTATTGTCAGCCCTATGGAAGCATGAAACCAAGGGATAACTGTTTTTGTAGTTTGTGTAGCACTGACATGATAGTTTCTACATCCCAACATATCGTTGTAAATTTAAACTTATATATTCTTCCAAATAATCATCAAATGTCTGAAAAACGAGAACCTTTGGGTGTTCCTAACTATGTACGTTTTGCATCAATCCTGAAAAGTCTCTGCTGTATTGACAATTTGGAATGGGAAAAAACTCCTCGAAAAGATCAAGGTAGAGATGAGAACTACTGGGAAATCTTCCCCACTTCGCTACCGAAAGCGAGGTATGACCACCAGATTCACTTGCACTAGACAATAGGTGAATATGGGAACTTCATTAAAATACCAGTATCTGATGCGTCCTCAAAAATATGCTCAATAAGACTCAGAAAAGTCATTCCCTTATGTGCTGCTATCACCATCCAGCTGCGGGTATCAACAAAGCTCCATCCATTATATATCTTCAATGCAGACCATATGTCCTTTACTTTTCCCGAAAAAGTATATTCCCAAACCTGACGCCTCCATCATGAATTCCACCACATGTTACAAGATCCAATAATTTAAGTTCGTTGCTTTTTTTGAAGACCCCTGCTTTCCCTCTTACCCCTTGTTGCTTCTGCTGGTGTAGATGTCACAGTAGCCCGAGCGGCTTCTTTGTGATGTCCTCCTTCAGCAGCATTTATGGCTCCCTCTCCATATCCATATCCTCCTGTTGTACTTTGAAGTTGATGTGGTCCTAAAGCAATTGGAGGTCTCATTTCGATCTCCCTTTCCCTCTTCCTTAGATATCGTCTTCTAAAATAAAATGCTAGTACCCATATAGCAGTTATTCCGACAACAAGTACGATAAGCATTGCGACCCATTTCGCATGACTAGAGAACCTTTTGAGGGAATTAGCTATTTGTATTAAAGAGAAATTTGTTTAAGAGTTGCATACCAAGTTTGATTTGTACTATTAGAACTTGAGGAAGAAGAAGTGGCTGAGCTTCCACCACTTGATGCAGTAGTTGATGCCGATGGCGTATTACAATATTGCTCGTACCAAGTCTCAATTGCTTGTAAATCTGTAGTCGAAGTACAACTCGCGGCACCGCACACTAAAGAGACTCCAGCAGTTCCCGTAAGGAAAGGTTTTAATTTAGCATCGGCGCAAAAGCAAGAACTAGAGACATCGGCGATTTTAGGAGGAACGCAGCCTCCTTGAACATCAGAAAGAGGTCCACATTGTGAGGCACAGGAGGGAAGGTCGGATGAAAATGGAACGATCGGGCCATCTGCCAATTGTTGGGCACCAACAATAGCAGGTAGAATAGTCGAAGTAAATAGGAAGATGGGTCGATACATCGTTTAAGTTGTCGCCAATGGTCTTCGCGACTGCGATGATAATCTCTGCTGATAGCTTCCAACTCTCCTCCCACCAATCTCGTATCGCTCAAGAATTTCTATAATTGTCCGGTGTCTATGATGGGGAGCTCCCGTGAAATGCGGATAGGAAGTATCTTGAAAGCGACCTAAAATAGGATTGAAACCTAGCGTTCGAGTCTTGTTGATGGATGGATAAGATGGATGAATGATGGTGATGGTGATGGTGTTTTCGTAGTCCAGGGATACCTGTACTATAACCAATTCTTATTCGCAAGAAAGTAATTTCGGTAGTTACTATTATTGGGAGAATATGCCAAGGTCTTGTTCCGTATCGGGTTTATCAAAAGGGATCGATTTACATATAAATAATGCCAATGAAAGAGTGTGAAGATACTGTATTATATGAAGGAATGTGATACACAGTTGGTTTGGCCTATTGAAGGATTTGGAGGAGTAGGAGTAGGAGGAGGAGATATTTTCTGAAATCTTTGATGTATGGTCGTTATTTTTTTGTTTAATGCAATCCAA
>NGKH01000002.1:1713653-1752261 GCA_002162575.1 Sclerotinia glacialis | reverse complement strand
TTTTTGGAGGAATTATAAGCATGGGGCGTGATGGAGACGGATGGATGGGGGCTATGGATGGTCTGTTAAGAAGCTTAGAGATGAGGTCCCACTCATCGCTTCATGGGGGTTGAGGCATATTAGCTATTAGGCATCAGGGAGACGGGGCGAGGAAGGACCTGTTTGTACGATAGTCAGAGTGTGCTACGCTTAGAGCCTAGGAGGCCAGGGACCACAAATTAGGGTCAAGAGCATTGAAATATATTGAGAACAACATTGGAGATCATATCGACTGGCAAAATCTAATCATCGATTTGCCGTTCATATCTCCTCATGAGCATTGAATTGAAATCAATGCTACGTACTATTATGACTTTTGGATTTCTACTTGGTTGTCACTGTGATTCATTGTAATCCAATGTAACGCGCAACACTTTTCTTTTCTTTTCCCTTTCCACATGCAATGATTGTCCTCATAACGCCAATGATACCCCATGCCAACGCCATACAATGAAGTCCACCATCATTCCATCTTCTACCATACCATCCACTTTCCCTTTCCTTCCCATCGTCGTGGCAATATTTCCACCTCAACCATTTAATCCCTCTTTCCCCCATGATTCTTCCTATCATTTCTGTCATTCTTCCTGTGCATTCTCTCATTCCTCCTAACCTTCTCCTTTCTCTCTCGTCTTCCGTCGTTCTGTCTCTCAGTCCCTTCCTTTCTCTCGCGCTCCTGCTTCTCATTCACTTCCACAATCCAATCATCTTCTCCCTTCTTATTAATTCCCTTATATCCCCATTTGGGAACCCATTCACCAGTAGATTCATCATATACAAGCTTCTTTTTGGCCTCGGCAGTCTTGGGTTTAATGCCTTTCTTAGCGGCGAATTTTTGCCAGGTGGTTTGGGCAACTGGTGGAGGGAGAGGCTAGAGAAGTGTTAGTTAACTTGATCATATAAATGAGATTTCAATGCGGGAAATTCAAATGTAAATGCAAGAAAAAATCGCATACCTTTTCTCTAGGCAACTTGGTAGCAATCCCAGGCAAACTCAATAAAACACCATTGGGCGTTGATGCGATGGGACAAGTGCTCAATAACTGATTCAACAATGCTTGCGCGCCATCTCGCGCAGTAGCAGCGAGATCTACTTCGAGGTTTTCGGACGTGGAGAGGAGGAGGGGGTTTGGGTCTTCGGCGAGGAGGAGACCGAGGTCAAAGGTGTATGGAGTGGGTTTATTGACTATGACGGGGAGTTTGGATGGTTTTTGAGGAGCGTCTTCGGACATTTTGAATGTGAGGTTGTTGGATTAATTGAATGGGTGAAAATTGGATTTGATTCTGATGGAAGAGAATTGAGAATTAGATAAGAGGAAATAAATTTTGGAATGCTGCTTTTGCGGGACATCCCTGCGCGGCCGCAATTTAGCGCGGGATGGAATGATCCTAGTCGAGAAAGATTTCTGGAGCGAGAGGGACGACACGTCGAGTGGAATTGGGAATTCATAACTCAGCGATCTTACTGCAGATATGGCATCCTCGGGATGTTGGAAATGTCTCTCCAGACCGAATACTTCGCAATTGATACAAGCCAACCATGCTACTTTGCGACTTCCGGCTACGGTTGCAGCTACCGCGGGATTTTCAACAAGTGCTGTGGTGTATAAGAATCCGCTGGGACTTAAACCAAAAGGCCAGGGGGCTTTTGCGCAGAACCAGGCTAGGGGTGGGAAGACGTTGAAGATTAAGAAGAAGCCGCCGCCTGTTAGGACGGGGAAACCTCCCGCGGAGGGAGAGAGGAAGGCGTTGAGGAAGAGGATCGTGCTCAGTAATACGAATGCGTTGGAGGTAGAGCTGGAGGATTTGGGATTAGAAAATGTTGGGAGTGAGAGATTGGTGACAAAGGTCGTGGGACTGAGCGGGAGTACGGTGGATAGTTTGAGGGCGAGTGAAGCATTCAAGGTCACACAGGGCTGGAATTTATTTAGGAGGCCTGCGTTGTTGGTTAGAGAGGAGAGCTTGGTGTGTGCGAAGCTTCTGGAGGGGGCGGAGGCGGAGAAGAAGACGGAGAGGTTGGTGGTTGATGGGGGGAGGGTATCAGGGAAGAGTCTGATGCTCTTACATGCTATGGCTTCAGCTTTTGTCAAGGGTTGGATCGTCTTGCACATCGCTGACAGTATGTCATTTTTTGTTTTCTACAGGTTGAATTATGCTAATAACATTTACAGCCCAAGAACTTGTCAACGCTTGCACCGAATATTTTCCCGTTCCGGATACAAAACCAACTCTCTTTTCTCAAAACACATACACTGCAGCGTGGCTAGAACGTATTGCCAAAGCCAACGAAGCAATCCTTGATAAATACGAATTATCTCAAGAGCATAGCCTTCCCATCCCTGTCCAAGAGAATATATCACTACTACGACTATGCGAACTTGGAGCTCGCGAACCTGATTACTCCTGGCCAATCTTCCAAGCATTCTGGAAAGAAATTACAGCCGCAGGCCGACCTCCAGTCCTCATGTCTCTGGATGGACTTCAATGGATCATGCAGAACAGTCTTTACCGAAACGCAGATTTTGAGTTAATTCATGCCCATGATTTGGCTGTTATCAATCATTTCGTCCAATATCTTTCCGGTGAAAAATCCTTACCGAACGGAGGTGCTGTACTTGCAGCCACATCACGTAGCCACGCACCAGTATCTCGATCCACGGATCTAGCCATCCTGCAACAAATAAACCGACAATCAGAAGACGAACTCACAGAACGCGATCCCTTTGAGAAGAAATACGACGAGAGAGCAGATAAAGCATTACAGAACATGCAAGTTATGTGGTTAGATGGATTAAGTAAGAAAGAATCGAGAAGTATCATGGAATACTGGGCGCAGAGTGGTGTTTTGAGACACAGGGTTGATGAGAAGATGGTGACGGAAAAATGGGCCTTGGCCGGCAATGGAATTGTAGGAGAACTGGAGCGTGGTGCTTTGAAGATGAGAATATAGATTTTCGGGGGATTAATCAATATTATCCGTTTATATGTAGGATTCATGAGACTTGTGTGAATAGCTACTTGCTTGATGGATAATGTTGGTACCCAACCTATACAGTCAAATTGTGCACTTTTTGCTCTGGGGGTATGTTTAAAGGTTACTTGTATCTCTAGACCTAAAATCGGTATTAGAATTCTTCTATGTCTTAAAGGGGTGTAGATTAACCCCCTTCGACATGAGAGGACAGCTGATTGGGGATAAAGCAAAGGTGCTTTGGTTCTTAAGATATATCTAGGTATCAAGGTATCCGATAAGAATCGTGTTCATCAACAGCACTCCGTGTAAATCTTCCGGATCCAAACTGGAAGTATCGTTATATGACATTGTGAATCGACTATATATTAAGGTGTTTAGTTGTATTTAAATTTTTGGGTTTATTTGTTTGTTTTTGGAGTTGTGGATAATGTGATTGATTTGTCATATTTAAATATTCATGCCTCATTACTGGTTTTAGAAGAACACTCGATTAGAAGATCATTTTCTCAAAACTATATTTCCACCTTTTTCACAAAGTTAATGTTTTATTTCAGCTTCGTCGCTTCGGATCAATCTTCGCTCTCGATAGGATCAATGGCGCGACATATTATTTTCTATAGTCACTAGTAGTCACTTGTCGCCGGTGAGGATACCCGAGCGGACTGTTAGAACCGATGAGCTCGATTTGTTGTTATCTGGACTATTATTATTAAGCTCTCTCTAGAGGCGTGGTCTGTCTCTAACAGTTTCTGGTGCATGGTATATATAGCATCTCGATTGAGAAGGGGTTGATGGGGGTCAGATTAATCGTATGCATGCTTAGCGAAATTTCCAGGAGGTTAGTCATAATTAGCCGCTTTGGAATAGTGATGGGATTTTCGCTTGAATCTCTTCATTCTTACTACCAATCACATATATAAACAAGATCTTCCGCACGGTATTTACAATCATCCCTTGATTCCCATATTGCTTCCTCCGATATCTCTTCTTTCGTCCAATGCACTGCTATATGGATTCTCACAAGCATTGCGAATAATATGCATTCGAAGAAGTGCCTCGGTTTATGTTAGCTTGTCTTTCCTATGATGGGAAATGAAAAATACTTACAAGTCGTTCCACTCACACAACATGTCGCTCCCGTATAACCAATCCCACCACATTGCGCCCAGCGAGTCTGACAATTAGCCGTGGGTATCGGAGTATCAATCGTAGTGATCGTAGCCACACTAGAAGTTGAAGTGGGCGAAGAAACAGCCGTCGTACTCGTAGTACTCCCAACCGGTTGTCCCGACGCCTCAGTCAAAACGGGCGCGTTGGCCTTCCAAGGAATCCACCGATTCTCATCCAACGCAAAACTGCCCGTGCTGCGAAAAATCCCCGTGTTGCCCGTCCCATTCTTCAGGAATCGGTTGATGAACGCATCCAAATCGCCTTGCTGAGAACTCGGAAATACACAATGGCTATGACCGCCCACTTGCGAAAACCCAAAATTCGCAGAGGCGCCTACGGCTTGATATATATATTTTGCCGCCGTCATGGCACCATATGATGAGAGAGGCCCCAGCCATACATAGTCTGTATTTTCGATAGCGAGCAACGGACGCGGTGAGACGAGGGCTGCTAATTCGTGGTGATCGAATGGGAGGGCGGGGATGCGGTTTGTCCAGGTATTGAACGAGGTGCTAAACCAGACGTTTTCTCCCACGATTTCCGAGGCCGTTTGTGTACTCGAGCCTATGCTGTCGGAGATGCGCCAGCTGGCATCTCCGCCGGAACCCGATTCTTGCGGGATGGTAAGCGCGATGCGTGGACTGAAGGCACCGGCTACCAGGGCTCCTTTGCCGTTGCGGGAACACCCTGTTACTCCTACGCTTGCGGGGTTGATTTTAGCGTCGGAGGTTTGTTCTAGTGCGTCGAGGATGCGGTCGACGCCCCAGGTCCAGGCTATCATTGCGCCTGCTGAATGTGTGGAGCCGTAGAGATTGTAAAAAAGACCTTTACCGCGACTTGATTGATCGGTTTGCTGTGCGATTTGATCGTTGTTGTAATTAATGATAGCGACGCCCGCAGGAGCAGGTATACTACCACCTCCATAAGCGATGATCGCTGGATAGGGAGCTGTGCCAGTAGAAGGATAAGTAATGGAGACGCTAAACGAGATTGATTTTCCGGAGTCGGAACAAGTTACTGAGAGGGTGTTGCCGGAGAGGGAGGAAGTTACAGATGAGGGTTTGGGGGGGAGAATTCCTAATTCGAGGATTTGGAAAAGGAGGCTGAGTTCTTTTTTGCGGCAACTCCATTGATCGGTGGTGGTGATGCGTTGGCCGGCGAGGTTTGTGAAGGGGTCTGGAAGGTAGGATATTGAAGGGGTGGGGATGGGGGATGGGAGGGTGTCGCAGGTGGCTTGTCGGGGGAGTACGGTAGGTGTTGCGGTTTGGAGGAGAGATGTTGTGAGAAGGAGGATGAGCTTTATGGAGGATATTGAGAGCATCCTGAACATTGAGGAGAAGTCTTAAGATGTTTTGGATATCTAGGTATTTCCCTTGATGAAATTGGAGGATATCATCATCCTATTTAACCTCACATTGTGCGGGGAGGAAAAAACCAGAAGTCTATCGTTCACTTATCTCAAGGTATATTAATTTAGACTTTATACATCTCGTATATGCTCAAAAGGAAAATATGGGGTAATATCTATTCAACTCAACGTATATTAATTTAGAATGTATATGTGTGGCACATCACACTTGTTCATCACGGGTTATGAAATCAATGCTATAAAAGTGACTCCTTATATACTAAGACGCGATGAACCGAGGTGGCTATAGTAGCATCCCATCCCACTCAAATAAGACCAGTTATTATCTTCATCTACAAATATAGGCCTGATTGGGATCAATGGCGCTGTTCGCGATGCAAATACGGAAATGTGAGTTTTGGCTAAAGATATAGCGCTCCTAATCTGGCGAACACGCCAACTCTACTTTTGATCGCATTGCCGAATGTATAGAGTGGAATGTGATTTATTTGTCGATGATCATGTTTCGATTGATGATTTGTTCTCGTTAGACAGCCGGTTTGAGGATAAGAGCAAAGGGGATGTTAAGCTGGAAGATGTAGTGAAGCCTTCTATCCTTCCCAGCGCTTTCTTCGGACCCACGTTGAGGACTCATGTGTTACATGTAAAAAAATTCCCAAGTGACACCTAGCGAAGTGAATATAACTGAGATTTTTATGTTCTGCATTCACTCTGATGACAAGAGCTGTTTGAAATTCTGATCTTACGCAGTATACCTCTCGCGATGATTGAAGTGGGGGATGCACGAGGAGCTGTTTCTCGAATATCATTATGCTCAAGTATTGATAGAGGCCAAGAACTTCTAGGTCGAAAAACCACTATTGTGATGGACGAGACATGAAAATGCATATCTGCGAGAAATATTGACTAAAATGGAGCATAGAGCCTAGTTACCACTCCATATTTCTGACACTATAATTTATAGCGTAGTGATGAACTATCAGGCAATTGGCAACACCAATCGTTGTGTAGTACCGATACCACGACTAGTGAAATACATATATTGTCCCAAAAGTATATGAGGGGGACGCGAATTTACTTCTCATATCAGCGGTTCAATCCATGAACATAGCCGTATTGAACCCCTCTCAAACCCTGACAACTTGTCCCGCTCAAGCAATCCAAACCAGAGAGACATCAAGACAGGAAAAAACATCAAGCCATGGCATACAACCCAAGCAATGCCATGCACCTTGTATAAAGCTTGGCGTTACTCTGCGCACTATCATGGGTAATATAGGCTGAATGAATTGTGCCGGCTGATCCGTGTCATGGAGGATTGTTTGGTTGACAGGAGAGGAGAGGGGCTGAGAAAGTATCACGTGCTTCGCAATCAACAACAAACCTCTATCTTTTCTTTGCCGCCATCATATGTTGCGCTTGTGTGTTGTGGTGTATATAGCAAATTTATCCATAAAGTAGGCTTGATTTTCCCTCGAGTCCCAATAAGATTATCAACCCGCCAAGCCGCTTACTGTATCGTTCAAAAGTGATACAGGAACTTTAACGAATGGTGCAATATCCATCAAATCAGATTTTTTGGTGTGTGCTGCGCTGTAACCAGAAACTTCAATAGGCAGGTGGGCAAAGGTAAAACTGTAAAGCACTAGCAATATCTGAGGATAATTGGGATGCATTGTCAAATTATCAATCAGCCCTCTTCGAATGACAACTACTATTAGGGGTAGATATAATCGGCAAACATCATATAGAATATCAGATGACCAAAGCATGCGGATTCAAATGGTCTGAGCCAAGAAGATACCAATACACGAAGGTTCTAGCAAACAATATTCAATTACACAGCCAATGCTGCAATTCATCAAATTGGAGAGTCATGATGCTTGGAAGGATATTTTTATTCTTTAGACTGCACTAGCTAAAGTATATAACATTTAAGCTAATCAGGGATTAGCAAACCTGGTTTGTGAAATAAGTAGAGTAGGAGACACATACTATAGGTAAATCGTCCGTTGTCGTTTCCAATACGCTCAGCAAGGTTGACATCACGGCTGTACTCTTCACCATCCCTGCTGCGGAGGTGAGTGCGGAGAACTGGAACTTGTGCACCACCCTCGATGTGGAAAGTGACGTCCTCGGCGCTGAGAGAGAAGTCTATTTGAAAGGTTAGATATTGGTTGAAGGATCAGAGGTTTTTGTGTAATATATACGTACTTTGGCCATCCCAGTGGATCATACCATCTTCGTTTCCAATGTACTCATTGAGATCTAACTCAGCATCTTGCCAGTCGCCGTTCTCGTTTCTGAGACGGGCTCTGAGGATGTGCTTGTCATCGACGCGGATATCTTCGGCAGAGAGATGGAAAGACATTTTAAGGTGTGGTTTTGGTTTGATTTGGTTTGGTTTGGTTTGTGTTGTGTTGTGAAATGTATGTGAGAAGTGACTGAAAGTTGAGTGATATGGAAAAGGAAGAGAGAGGGAAGAAGAGGATAGATATATGTGTCTTTTGTAGTCTGATGTTCAACTTTAGTAACGCCTCAGGGTCTACCCCTCCTTGTACGTTTACAGCACCGCAGGGCTATCATCAGCCACTCGTGGATTCATTAATGGGAGTCCCCGCTGACCTGAATGATCCAATTTTACACATAAGATGGTAAATCACGGGCTTGGCACCTCCTTGGCTCACACGTTGTCCAAAAGCATTGGACTAGAGACAATTCACCGTGTTTGGAACGACCCTCTAGGACCCACTCATTGTGGGGTTGGGGTTTTGACTTGTCACTACTGCGCCAGGTTGGGTGGCTATGAGTGATATGCAGTATATGCAGTACAGGATTACGGAGTTATAATTTATTTGGCATGACGATTGAATAATTGAATGGTTGGAGGGCTGGAGAGCTGGAGAGCTGGCTGACCCACACAAGCTTGTAGCTACCCCTGGTCACAATAACTCGTACCTGGATAGCAAATTAGCAACGCAGATTATTGAATTAAGACCAAGAACGATTCATCCAAGGTCATGGAAGCTCTTGGAAGTTACCGGTAGTAGTATGTATTGACGACTGAAACAAAAGTACGTATATCGTCAAACTGTCACACGGAGCAACCCACACTCACTCGTGTTATGTTCGATACTCGCACTCCTATACATGACACGTGTTAGCAAAAATAGCGTCCATCAATCCCCAGGAAACTTTGGATAACTGCTGCAGGAAGTGGCACAGTTAACGCACGAACTCCTCCGTAAATCAATCAATGTAACAAACATACCTACTCCGTACAGTATAATCCTGGAGAGTGCTCACTTGAGCTGTCAATCTGAGTTCGTAGGCTACACATTAAGAACCCGCAGTTTAAAGTTGTCAAAATAACAACGCATCAATGCTGGACTTCTGGACTTCTGAACCTCTGAACTTCCTTTTCATAGGTACGGAGTACAATTCCACATATCTGAGTCTCTCGACACCGCCATTGCCAGTCGCTGTATGATATCACAATTGTCTCATTACCCTACGGTACCAGTATATATTATGTATGATTGATCGTTTGGGAGAGGGGCGTATCCTCCCTCATATGGGGATGGATCATGGATGCTGGCGGCGTTGAGTGATTTGATGAGCCCCGCTAGAACTAAGCCACTTCGCTGACTAAGCGAGCGACTTTCTTCATTTCCCTCAAACGTCCAGTCAATACGCATTGATGCAACTATCAAGAAGAAAAGCCTCCAGACATAAACATTGTAGTCAGAGCAGACTTGCATCGTGTTGTAAAAATATGCTCAACATCCATGCGAAGACAGCAGCGATATGTCCGTGACGAGCCACAAATTTCGAACAACCTTCTAGTCTCCCCATGGCGCAAATTAAAGACCCAGTAGGAATGAAGTCGTTGATAGCCGATTCTTAATTGTAGCTCGTAGGAAGAATTTCATTATTCATCACGCTGCGAATCCTGAGGCTATACGGTCGTGGTAGTTCCAGTGTGCCGATAGTCAGGACTGCAGTCCAAGAATGAGAGAATGTTGATTGAACACTAAAACCTTTTGGAAATTTGGAATCTCGTTGACTATTGAGTCTATCGGAACAATGGATTTGTCAGAATGATTAGAGGATTTTCCAACATTCAAAGCATGAAGCATGCCAAACCGTGTTGCAAGTCCGGACTATTGGGCACACTGGATTGTGCCTGCCATATCAAGGTATTCCTCAACATCGGCACGAGCATCCACCGGGATGGACTTCGTTACATCTGTACTGGCTTTGGAGAATGATATACTAGGTATCTCTAAACTATCCGTTTGTCAATTTTTCAAGTGTCGCCTGATAATTATGGCAACGGGACAAGATAAGACGATTCTTACACTAGGAGGAGAGGGACCAGTAACAAACCGAATTGCCTCTTCTCTGGTACTCGGCATATAATATCCTGAATGCTACTAAATCTGGCGCCCCTCCAAGTTATTTACCGGATGCTCCCGCCTGCAAGTTTGACTGTGCGGATGCAACAACTTATGAAATTCCCTTTGCACATTCTTCGAACATATAAACAATTCAATGGTAGGTTTTCTATTCAACCGAACTACGTTCAACTTGCCATGGAAAAAGGGGCCAAAAGATTTGTATTTCTAAGCACATGTTCTTTGCAGGCAGGTGCTAAAGCAATTGACATATTACATGAATCTTTAACTTCTCTTGGGTTTGATTATATTATCCTGAGACCAACTTGGCTTATGGGTAACATTTTCCATTATATTAGTGGACTTGAGTATGCTAACCAAGATCTAGACCAATTTTTCGAATTATTAGTATCTGATGGAAGTTCTTTCATTTGCTAAGTCGTTACTGCAGGTGGCAAATATTATCAATAAAGCAAGGGGCAGAAGGATCACGCATGTTCATCTATCACTAGAACAACTGTACAATCAGATAATAATGGATGGGTTCCCCAGGGCTTGGGCAATGATAGCATCTGAGATGCAGGAGTCGGCCAGTAAAGGATCCAAGGAGAATTTGAACAGCATTACATTGCCAGTCACAAGGAACCATCCGAAAAGATTTATTGATTTTGTAGGAAAAGTCAAGTTGGTATGGGCGAATGGAGTATTGAAATAATAGTGTTTGGCGTGGTGCAAATGAGGATATCTTGAGGTCTTCCAATTGGATTTAAACATGGATATGATTCTATGGATGAGTTCAAAGAGAATGGATACATTGTTATACCAAATTTCGTCCTCAACAATGATGGTATTTTGATGATTGAGTACAAATGATAATGCTTCAAGGTCTTTCATTTATGTTTGAACAATATCCTAGAAGACTTGCATCAAGAGACTTGATAATAACTGTGCCTAGTCTCTTCAGTGTTCAAGAAGATTTTAAATAGTTATCTACTATGAGATCACAGTCTCAGACGAGAGACTCGGAAACTTTGTGTAGGATTTATCTTTTTTAACAAAAATGGAAGGGAATTATTCAATGATTAATGGTCAAATTGGACTTTTTAATTATGCTCAAAGGATCAAGTCAAGTGATCAAATGAACCACCCAAAGATGAACAAGCATATCATCAAGTCACAAACATCAATTCTGCTTGTATCAGTCAAGTTCTTTCGGATATAATATTGACTAAATCTAAATACAAATGAAGATGACTGAAATCCCGACTTTTTTTCAGTATGAATCAAAACAGTATTAATAAGATAGAAGTCAGATCAATGCTTCCACCCTTGAATGTATTGAATGAATGTATTGAAATGTGTTGAGTAATGATCAATGCAGTCTGATGCAATGGTAGTCCCAGCCATAGATGTCCTGGGATCTTCATGATATTTCACAAGCAAAGAAGAGAAGAGCATCTCATATGAGTATTAGACTCGAGTCAATTGAAACTTAACTTCTCACTTTATTTACCCTATATCTTCATATACAAAATCCAGATAAGACCCCAATCACTTAGTATTATCCCTCCATCCAAGTCTAAATTAAGTGTTTTGGACGGAATGATCTGAAGTGCATGCACGTGATAAATGGCGCTAACACTCGAGTTCCTTCCTCTTCCAGTATGGGAGCTTAGCGGGCGCGGGATATTCCATCTCTTCCTTGACTTCAACAACTTCCCATCTCCAAGTATTATTGATTCACTCACCCAAGCAGTGTCGCGAGAGTTCTTTTACAAGTTGCGCGTCTCGTCATCTCTTATTGTCTCTCATTGTCTCTGATTAATTCTATAAACTGTTATTTCATCGGTCTTCTTTTACTTTCCTTCAGCTTTCGAGGTAAGCCTTTCCATTGTTTTGTCTTTGAGAGTTGAAAGTTGAGCCAACTAAGCCAGCTCAACTCAGCAAACTCACTTCACTGTTCGAAGCGAAAATCTCCTCGATGCCGCCTTAAATAAGTCTTATCAACTTGATAACTTGCTTCATTCACCAATCGGATCACCACCTTGATAACCCCAAACTCTTTTGTTCAGTTACTGACCCTTTATTGAAAAAGTGAGTCTTTCGAGTATCTTCACGGTCTTTGGTAACTTCTTAGGCGTCTACTGGTGCTTTCTTTCTCAACAGCTATCCTCGCGCAGCCCCAACCCTGCCAATTTGGCATTTTATCGAGACAGGCGCCGGGTATATCTATAAAAGAATGTATTCTTGATTATTCCATATTACCGCTCCATCATCCCACGACTACCCGCAGCTGGTCGTAAGGGATCAACCAATTAAACAATCCAATAGCATAAATAACCGCTGCGGCAGGATAGATCGAAGGAGTTTTTTCCTGCACTTTCCTACTAGCTGTGAAGGTACCCACCCATATTTGGATTGAAAAATGTGCCACCACTCAGACTTGATACTAAACATATACAAGATGCCCCCAGGTCGCAGATCAAAGAAAGCCTCGCAGGACTCATCACTTGACACATGCGTAGCAAATCTGTGCCAGGAACTGAAACGAAATTCAGAGACAAACGGCAAAGAAAAGTGAGATGTGCTAGTGATCTGTATACATCTGCAGCATGCTGACAGTGACCAGGATTGACGAAAATACAGTGGAATCGCTGTGCGAGGCTTTGCGCTCGGCAAAGGCGCATGATGCGATAACTGCGGCGGTAGTGGGTGGTCTTCTCTCGATCTTAGAGAATCAAGACGGCGAGTTCTGCTGTTCCCTTGATATCAAAGCTTTCTGTGCTGTATTGAATATTATTCTTTGCAGCGAGGGCTGTCGAGAAGGGGAGCGCATTCTCGTTTTACTTGCCGTAAGTGTTAAGACTGTTGGCTTTGCAATTTTTGAGGTATTGGCTAACCCTTACAGAATGAAATCCACCAGCAATTATTACCTCGAGACGCAGAGATCTCAGAAGGTGTGCTGATTGATATCGCGAGGGCATTGGACGTTGGTCACCTCATAGAATACTTTATCGATGATTCAAAACCAAATGGAACGAGAAGATGGGTAAAATACCATTGGCGGTACCTGCTATGTAACTGGGCTAACACGTTGGTAAGGTTGGTATCATCATGAAACAGCTCTTGAGAGGCCCAGAGGCAGTTTCTGAGCAATTTCAACACACACCGGAAGACATTAGGTGAGAAATTCTCCACTTTTCTTTTACAGCCGAGCTGATACATTCCTTAAAGACGTGGCATTGGTCCCTTGATTCTCAATGAAGAAAACGAAATCCATAGATTGATTTGTGGCCAGGTTTTGGCGGCACTCCTAAACTCCGATATTCTTCCTGAAGAACTCTGGCCTGTAAGGACCAAGAAGAAGGATTACGAGGATTTCCCGACTGAATTAGAAAATCCATCGGAGTGGAAATCGCGATTTCAGCTGTGGGTAGACCAGAGGTGGCCTGATGGTCCAAGTCAGACGTAGGTATGCCAAAGATCTACCATGTCATATGAGCTAACAAGTATTCAGGCCACCACATATGCTTTATTATAGTCACAGTGTTGTGACTATACCACCATTTAGGCTCGGAAAATTTGGTGAAAACATCGAACTAGTTTTAGAAGACGGCTATATCCTCTTTTTGAAGACCTCTACCGAACAGGACTTGGATCAAATACTTCAAGTACCGTGCAGTTCTATCTCCCGAATTTCTGTCATCGATAGCTCGACAGTAATCAACGGAAAAGGGGTTTATGATATTGTTTTTGAAATCAAGGATGACCAAAAGGTATCCTGTTATCTGAACTCTAGACCTACCACCTTTAAAAAACTATGTCTGACCATAGACTCAGACATGAACGAGTTGATCATAGATCTTCAGAATGAATGTACTGAAGCCGAGTTCCTACAGGAGACAATTCAAATATCCGAAACCCAAGATAACATACTGATTCAAGGGATGGAAAGTTCGCCAGAGGCCGAAAGTCGCGACAGGCTGTCTAGAGAAACTGAGCATCAGCGAATAACAACGTCTGATCCATTATCATTAGAAGATGAGCATCAGCAAATAACACCGTCTGATCCATTATCATCAGAAGATGACGCGTTAAACCCTGATGTTAATTTTGAGAGTGAGACTCAGCCTGAGCTCGTTCAAAGTGAAGCAGAGAATAATATATCCTCAAACGTGGTTGGCAAATTTGAGCATTTCCGACAAGCCCTGAACGGGAAAAATGCAGCAAAGAAGGCCAATTCACCTGAGAATGGTGACATTGCAAGCTTCTGCGACTCACCTACAATGGCTGCCCATCAAGGAATTCTACCAACATCCGACGAGGCTGTAGGACCAAATGATGGGGTTTTGGAAACCAATGATCGGGCGCTTCTCTCGAGGCAGAAAGGCAAAGCTCGCCCTAGGATTTCTCGCCCCCTGCCAATGAATGAAAGCCTACCGGACAAGAATACAAAGACTGCTACCAAAGCCGCCACGATAAAAGAAAACGTGTCTGCAAGTCTGCCAAGCAGAAGAAAAGCTCCTATCCCTGATACCCAACCAAGCCCTATTCTAGCTAAACATTCACCACCGAGCCTGGACCCCAGCATGAATATGAATAAAGTGTCTAAAAAGTACACTGTGAAACCGAAACCACCGATCGCAACTTTGAAGTGCAAGGCGGAATCCTCTCGACAGACTTTACCAGCGAAGAAAACTACGGTTCCCAAAAGCAAGGCAGAATCTGATGAAGCAAAGGCGCTAGTGAAGACAAGTATTTACGATTTTCCCGAGAACATCGAAGATGATCAAACAACGGCCAAGGCCGACGACAGTCAGTCTAAAAAGGAAACCAAAAAAAAAGTTGGTGGATCACAACAAAAAGGAAAAGCAAGTGGCAAAGGGAGGGGAAAGAATGCAAAAACCTACCAGAAACCCAAGCCAATTCCAATGGAAGTTGGCGAGCCTATAATCGCCAAGAGGAGTAGCCAGAGAGCTGCTGCAAATCAAGCCAAGCTTAACATGAGCAAAATTGATGACGAAATGGGGGACATCGAAGACGATTTCTCTGATCTAAGAGATAGTGGACCGGCGCAGCCCAATGTCTCGCGAAAGCGTAAGGTGATGGAGCTATCAACAGACCCTGCTGTAACGGAAGCTAAGTCCGACCCGTTACTAGAGCCGGCCTTGGAGAGAAATGAGGAAACATTGGTTCTTCAGCAGCAAGATGCTCAGACATTAGGTCTAGTTGATAGCAATTTTCAGGAAGAGGAATCTTTCGAAATTGATGATCTGTACTCTGCCAGTCCGCCGGTATCAAAGGATCAGCGGAATTCCAGTCAAGAAAAACCTGAACCTTCCAGAACAACTGCAGCCGTAAACTTCGCCAATCAATTGGATGGTCTCTTGAGTGATGATGCGGGCGGGGATGAGAGGACGAGTCTTACTAATACTTCAAGCAAAGGTCTGTTCAAGAAGAGAGTACCCCAGATTGCACCGCCACTGAAGCCGGAAACGCCCAAAAAGAGCACATCAAAGAAGAAATCAACAATCATCGAAAAGGTCGTTCAGGTGGCAATGATTCAAGAAGTCAAGGATTATGATAGCCCCCAAGGCCGAGATGAAGATTTCCCAGACCTACAATTAGAGGAACAGAGTTCCACTAAGCCAGAGGCTCCAACTGATGAAAAATTGGTACCCTTTCTGTCATGCGAGACGGACGTCGATGAGAATCAGAAGGTCGGAAAGACAGATGGTGTCGAAGGAGTAATAGGCATGAAGCTCCTTGTCACCGCAGCTGAGAAAGAATCAGAGCAGGTACTCATCGCAAATCATACTGATCCTGTCCTTGCGATTCCAAGCCATCCTTTGAGCAGATTTTCGAACAGCTCCAAGCAGGAAGTGGTCCACAAACTGGTTGTCTCCAAGGCGATAGCTTCTAGTGTCAACCAGCCCCGTCGAGAAAGCTCTTCCCCAACCCTACTACTACCTGATGTAGCTTTGATTGAGGAGAAGAAGCGAAAAGTTGCAGCAGGGGTTGCAATGCCATCCAAGCGTCGTCGACCAGTTACGACAAAGTATTCAGAATATCCACCAATCTCGACATCTGGTCCTCACGCACAAACAAAGGCATTTACCAATACCTCAGCTAGTAATAGTAAAGCTCTACTAGATGATCGAAGCATCCGCAAACCAAACTTGATACATTTTAGCGCCAAAGGTGCACAAAATCAAGGTTCTTCCAGTACATCGAAACCTGTTACGGAACGAGACACCGAGTTAACCATCACTTTACCAGCTATAGCGAGGGAAAAGCCCCAAGAGGCAGTGCAGAATAAACGAAGGCACGATGATGGTAGTGAAGACGAAGGAGGTTTGTTTGTATCTCAAAACCCACCCAGAAAACGTCAGAGTATTAGTCCACCGGCCCTAACTTTGCCGGCTGTCGCGCCGATATCGACAGAAGTCGACAGCGGTCCCCTCATTCCTGTGGCTCTCAAATCAAGCTCACAAGGATCTCGAGTCAATGCATTTGGTAGTCCACTAGCTCAAAACAGTATACCTTCCATAGGCTTAATTCTCAAAGGCCAGCAAAGAGCACCGGCACCAGAATTTGGCCAGCTTGCATCTCGCACAATAGACTTCCATCGGGATGCATCTACGATTACCGTGCCATCTCCAGAATCTGATGTCAAGGATACCCCTGAGATTTTCGGTCCTCGTATCAAAGTGGTGAAGATCGCAAAAGCTCGACCTGCCCCTCCAGGAGAGTCGCCAGTTCGATATGTTCCGCATACAAAAACTCAACATGGTACTTATGAAGGTATTTTAACGTTGGAGAACATACAAGAAGAAAAGGTTCTGCCGGATCCCTTTGTTGAGGATGTCCGTCACAAATCGAGCGGGTTTACAGAACGATTACGCGCACGGCGGCAGACTGATATAACAAGCAAAGCCGATGGAGGCTTGAATGTTAGTTTCAGCGATCCTGACAAAACTCTTGTGGAGATTGAGATGCAAAACTCTACAAAAGAGTTGTCTTCATCAAGTGAGTCGACTAGTAATTCATCTTTCCGATCGGACGATTATTCAAATACTCCGACGCAAGAATTATCCCCCAACAGTCAGTGGTCATTGGCTGTTCAACCACACTATAGAGGATATGCAGATACCGTTCACAAAATTGCCGATGTAAGTCTCACAGTACGTTCCAATTTCAACGTGCTAGATAGCTGACACTTGAATTCAGGAGATGGTGATTAGATTGGCCAACGAAGAAGATGCTTCGAAGCTAGTCGTTCGTCAATACAGCGAGAACGCCACCAGTATGCTCGAAGGTTTGACTCGCAAGCGAGATGTCGAGAAGGTGAACATCCGTCAACAGATCGAGAATAAAAAGGAAGAATTGATTCGAATGTATTCTGAAGCCAGAAACGCCATGGCGCAAACTGAGAAGGATATAAAAACTGCCCCTATTGGCGATCTCAACGGAAAATGGCAGGAGAGACAAGATTTTATCCTCAGAGAAATGAAGTGAGAGACGCGAGAGACATACATCAGAGTGATAGCCCGGTGAGATATCGCTTCATTTGCTTTTGTAATCTATATTTGAGAGCGACGAGAAGTAACGAGTGAATGCTATGTTGGGCCTCGATTGCTTTAAATTCTGATTGCATACCTAATTCGGAGTCTATGAGCTGGGAATGAAAGATTAGATCATACCACGTCATTCGTAATGGATCGTAAATGTTTAGATAGCTTGAAAAGATTTGTATAATTGTATAATTGCCATGAGAAAAACGCTTACAATAACTTGCTGTCTAGTTGGTACTACTGGACCGGTATTTACTAGTCATCGGCAGTGCCAACAATAGAAAAATGATGATTATCGTTCTAAAAACAATTCGACAAAGGGATGACAATTGCCCTCCCCCCCTCTCCCCTCCCCACTTCAACCGCAGCAGTCCAGATTCCAGAACATCTCCTTCGAGACTTATTACAACAACAAACCCAAATTCCTCCGAGTCGCAAATCTGTTCCAGGATTTACTGACTCAAGCTCTCCTCTCTTTTATTTATTCTACCATTCCACCAGTTCCCCTCATATTGTTGCCTACCTAGTACATCTCTATCAATCTCCTAAAAGATACCGATTTCCCCGCGTTCCGAAGTCCAAAAATTCTGCTATATCCTACGATAACCGGCAACCCATAGGGCCAACTGCATTTGAAGTAGAAAAGAAGAATAGAAACATCCGTATTAGAAACAGAGAAAAAGAAAGAGATGCCACAAGGAAGCGGTTTCCACCCATTTGGTGGCAGGGTGTCCAAGCATTTCGGTGATACGGTACGTATCAACCCCTTGTGAAATTTGCTTGTCAATTGGTGACTCCAGCAGAAGGCATTCACAGGGCTGCGCAACTTGAAACTGACGAGAGTAATTACTGTAGCTTTCTCCTGAAGATCCCTATCTAAGTTGTGAGTGTTTCTCCTCGTAAATGCTTTTGCTTCTCTGCGGGGTTGACCAGGCATGGTGCTAATTATTTACAATCTAGATTTTGATGTAAGATGTAGGTTTACGCGATGGGCTTGAGGAGTTATATATGAACTGGCAGACTAAAATTTGGCGACAATAGTGACAAGGGAAGATGTCGATACGCTGAAGAATGACTGGCTCACGGATAATGTATACTACCCATTTATTCCCCCTCCCCTTCAAAGTACTTATTGACGGTTTCTGCAACAGACGATAGCCTTCTGGCAAGAGTACGTAATTCCTCAACTATTCGCAGACAGCTTTCTCCACAAGAGCCAGCACTAAACAATTTCCTCAACCCCAGATATCTCGAGAACGAATACCTCAAACAGTATCCCTCCTCGAACATCGTCCTTCTCCGACCCTCCATGTCATTTATGCTAAGAATGCAGCCCGATCCCGTGGCGCTCCGTTCCGCCCTCCCAAATTTCACCCGCACAACACACATCTTCCTGCCCATAAACGACAACCGCAACGTCTCACAAGCCGAAGGCGGATCCCACTGGTCGCTCCTCCTCGTCTCCGTGATCGACGGCGTAGCCTTCCACTATGATTCGCTCTCGGCATCGAATTTCGAAGAAGCGCGCATGACGACGCACAAGACGGCTCAATTGCTAGGTCGCCCGTTGAGTTTTCTCAATCTGCAAGATTCGCCGCAGCAGCAGAATGGTAGCGATTGTGGGGTTTACGTGTGTATCATCATGCGCCACTTATTGTTAAAGCGATTGTTGGCTGCGAATGCGAGGGAAAAGGTCAGTATGAGTATGGGGGGGAAATTGGTGGATGCGAATGGAGCACGAAAGGAAATGTTGAAGATTATCGAGGGGTATAGGAAGGAGGGAGAGCGAAGGAGATCGTGAGTTTTTTTCCCAATCTTCTTTCATTATCTCTGATGCGCAACTTGGTGCTCGGAATGAACCCCCTCTAATACCCAAACTTGCAGACACGATGAAAGTCGCAGTTCCTCCCCCTTTCAAAAGAATAATCGAAGTCCTCCACGAATCGATTCATGAGATACCACGTGCATGCATGGGCATGATTGCAAGAATTCAATAGGCGTTACAGGTTCATGGCGGGACAGCATTGGGATTTGGAGCGCATGAAGGAACGATACGAGCACAAAGACAAATGATTTGCATGTTATTACCATTCTATAACCTTACTTTTACTTTACTCTACGGCAGATTTTGCATTTAGCAAGAGAAGCAAGTTCTTTGGGAGCTGGTTGCTTGCGTGCCAGCATCAAGAGCGATGAAATCAGGTTTGCGCGCGTTGCGTTGTCATAACGTTGGCATGACGTGGGATGTCATGGCTTGTATAAAGGGCGAGACTTTTGCTGCTGCTGTAATGGGTTGCGATTGGTTCTTTCTGCTGTGGAAGAAGAGAGATAGAGCTCAGGAGTATTAATGAGTCAAATTTTAATATACCGTAGTACCTTAAAGCTTGGTCGATGGGTAATGTTTTTGATTTTGGTATTAGCGTGTGGTACTTTTGACTATACCCCTTCGACTTCAAACCCGAAACCTTCTATACTGACGAGGGTGTGCTTCTGCATTCCTCCAATAACTTTTCATGTCCCTCCGTAGCACCCTTACAAAATGCCTCTAAATCCATATTCTCCACCCCTTTCCCACTTTCCATAGGGTCCACCATCGAAAACCCCCATGCTAAAGCAACCTCTAAATCCAGTTCCTAATATTGCTCTCGCAACTTCTGCAATGGGTACATACCCCCCTTCCCACCCCATTAGATGGATACGGGTTTAAAATCAAGCGAACATTCCCCCCTCGCTCTCAAATTCTTTTTTTCCATCTCGCGGTGTTTCGGGGATGGGCGCTGGTGGTTTATATGAATCCGAGATTTGTAGTAGGTATATTTTCTTTGGCGGGGAGTCGGTGATTGGAGGGATAGCTTTTTGACTTCGGTTCCAGCTGAACATAATGAATCGTAGTCATTTTCTTTTACCTATCTTTTGTGAAAGCTAGATGCAAAAGAGAGTAGATCGGGAAAACCGAGTTCGATGACTGTGAAGCCTGCTGAGGATATAGCGGATAGTTTGGAGAGAGGGGTGGAAGATGTGCCGACTGAGACGGTTGCGAATGAAGTTGGTATTTGAATGAGGGGTTCCGGGTAGCTTTTCATGGTGAAGAATTGGATTGTTTCAAAGATTGTGAGTCCTAGGAATACGAAGGACGGAGCACTTGAGATGATGTTCTTATATAGGTGATGTCAGGAGGCTGGTGGGAAGCTTGTTTCACGTGATTACCCATCATAGAGAGTTGAGAGAGAGAGTTTCGGGGCCGTTCGGAGACACACTGTTGTTTCTCTTTGTCAGAAGAGGTTTGAGTATCTAGTATTTCGTAGCCTGGTGAGGAAAATTGGGTGTTTGCAATTTTGAATAGCATCGGCAGCGTCATCAGCTGCATTATACGCGATTCTTGATACCGAACCTTTTCACCCACTTGAATGATACACATTACTCTGCCGAGCTGCATGAAACGTGTCTATGGGTATTCTTCTCATGTGAAAAGACTTGAACTCCGTAGATTGGTAGATATAAAAACAATTAGACGTACCATATTGTTTTAATTGGGTATCTCAAAAAAAGAAAAATAAGTCCTTGTCGCTTGTCGATGTGAAGAAAATTTCATGCCTTTTTGAACTCCTCTTTCTGCTCCATGGTTTGTGAAATAAATCCTCTCAATGCAGCCCATCTACTCGCAGTTCCCGAAACAGCTGGCACTGCCTGACCATCCACAGCAGTGACGTCCTTCGGCTTCTCCTCTGCAACTCCAACCAATTGTGCCATATTCTTTCCAAATCTCTCCCTTTCCATAGCCTCCAACTTTTCTCTCTTCTTCGTTGCTCCAGGTCGACTTTTCAAACTCTTTTGCTTTATCTTTCCACTCTCCCCCCTACTGATTTTCTCCAGACCCTCGCCTTCAAAATCCGGTAATGCATCTGCGAGACTCTCTAATGTGGTAACTAATTTCTTATTTGGGCGTCTGCGCTTGAGGGGTTTGGAATTGGCTTTTTCAATACGATTAACGAAGGCAGAATGTTTAATTGTTCGTTTATCCTTTTTGGAATCGATGAATGAATTGGATATGATGGCACCTTCGCGATGCTTAGGGGGAACGTAGACACCTGAGCCTGCTTGAGAAGCTTTTGCGCGCATAGAATTTCGCTTTTTGGGTGCGGTGGGCGCCTGAAGATAGTTAGTTTTGTGACTACGAAAAGGGAGGATCAAATCTTTCACCGTACCATGATTGCTATGTCTCTTAATGTAAGTATATGTTAGATACTTCAGAAGGCAATAGATTGAAAAATTATGGAGGATGTAAGAACTTTGGAGGTAAAAAAGTTCACTGGTGCAATTGAAAGCACGCAGGTCGAACTTAGCGAATAAAAAAGTTGTCCTAGAACTAACCTACCTGCGGAGTAGTATTTTTATATTTTTATATTTTTATGCGACTTTCATAACCTTAAAACATTAAGAATTACAAATTACAACCACAAAATCCAAGATGGACTCCGCAGAAGAAAAAGCGAAATCTTTACGGTGTCAAATAGCTGATACTGAGGCTGAGCTTGCTCGATTGAAACTTCAACTTCTGAGTCTCGAAGAAAAAGATGGCAATACAAAAAATCTTGAAGCTAGAAGCACAAATGCCTCTTCGGCCTTAGAAAAAGATGGTCCCGTGACTCACGATGAGAGTAAATGGCCTATGAATTTGGAGGAATACAAACGATATGGAAGACAGATGATTGTGCCTGATATTGGCATTCAGGGTTAGTTTTTATCTTTTCGAAAATGCACTTCTATCTTTTGAATACTTTGTTGAATATGAGTTTAGGGCAATTACGACTTAAATCCGCCTCTGTTCTCTTAGTTGGAGCTGGAGGTTTGGGATGTCCGGCTGCTGCATATATTGCCGGCGCCGGAGCTGGTACTATTGGAATTGTTGATGGAGATATTGTAGAAGAATCCAATTTACATCGTCAGATATTACATAGCACGGACCGAGTGGGTGTTAACAAAGCTGTTAGTATTGCTAAATATATATCTGGGTATGTGTACCCCTTGGACGTATTTATGGTGCCCATGTTGACAATTTTCTAGACTCAACCCGAACATAAAGACAAATATCTATCCTGTGCATCTCACGCCTCAAAATGCACAGGATATAGTCAAAGATTATGATATAGTTCTCGACTGTACTGATCATCCGACATCTCGCTATCTCATCTCAGATATCTGCGTTCTCCTCCAAAAACCCCTCGTTTCCGCCTCCGCACTCCGGACAGATGGACAACTAATTGTGTTAAATAGTCCTGCTCTACCTCCCGGTAATCTCTCAGGTGGTCCATGTTACCGCTGCGTTTTCCCCAAGCCACCTCCACCAGAAGCCGTAACAAGCTGTGGCGATGGAGGAATTATCGGACCTGTGGTAGGCGTAATGGGAGTTTTACAAGCTTTGGAAGCTATTAAACTTATTGCGTCTGGAAAATTGGCCGCTGATGGAGGAGATGTCAATATAAGTCCTACTCCCAAAACAAATCCTGCCACCATGTTATTATTTTCTACAAATGGAGCAACGCCGTTCAGGAATGTTCGATTGAAAGGTAGAAGATCAAATTGTTTCGCTTGTGGAGAGGAGGCCCAGTTGTCTCTCGAGCAAATGAACTCGGGTTCTATGGATTATGTCTTATTCTGTGGTATGACGCATCCTGTCAAGTTACTGAGTGATGAAGAGAGGATTGAAGCGAGAGAGTACGATTCAATAAGGAAGGACAAAGAGCACTTGTTAATTGATGTTCGGGACAAAGTGCAGTTTGATATCTGCAGTATCGAGGGGTCATACAATATACCTTTCTCGTCATTTCAAGGGGGCAAAGGTAGTGGCGATCATCCACTATCAAGGCTCACCGACAACCTGAATCCGAAAACTCCAATATATATCGTTTGTAGACTTGGCAATGACTCTCAAATAGTGACGAAAAAGATGAAGGAATTGGGGTTGGATCAAAAAGGCGATAGATATATTGGTGATATCAAGGGAGGTCTACGTTCTTGGAAAGAACAAGTAGATGATTCTTGGCCTGAATACTAAACCGGAATAGTAGAACCAAGATTCTGAATTTTGGAAAAGAGATTCTCGTATTGGTGGTATTTTGTGCGAAAAGTGCATAATGTGATAACCCTACAACAAGTGGCTCGATGAACGCCAAATTCGTACAATTGCCTGCTAACTTTATGACCTTGCTCGGCATGAAAAAAAGATATCAATTACAACCTGCCATTCCTTTATCATTTTCCTATCCGACCCTAGTTAAATTGAATTTTACACATATGTTTGTCGTTTCCTGTTGAATGCTCTTTGGTCTTTCAACCATTGCCTGTACCCAGCCACACTCGAAATTTTCTCTCCGTAATAATCTAATAAACCAATTAGCTCATATCCCTCGAAAATCTACCTTCATTGTCACATAAATCACAATTCCAACTTACCAGGCACCGGATTCGCCATCGAACTCGCACTAGGATCCACCCTATACTTCTTAACCCTAGCATAAAACTCCTTCTCCTTAACATCCATCTGCTCTCTAAACTTCCTGTTCTTAAGATTGAATGCCGCAGTCCCCAAAATCGGTCCCGTTAACCATCCCGCTCCTCCACACGCGAACGTCACTAATCCTAATGTAATAAATGGATCCAAGGGAATTTGTCCCACCAGCGCATCCATATCAGTATGTGTGAGAATCTGCGCTCCGATTGCAAAACCACCGAATCCAGATCCAATGGAAGAACCTAGCTGGAACCAGCGACGAGTGCGGCGGAGCTTGAAAAATGTATTCCAGTCTAGAACTTCGGTTTGCGCGGGGCCGGATGTTGGTGAGGATTTGGTTGGCGAGGTAGATGTGCTAGCTGTGGATGCCGAGCGCGAGGTAGGTTTAAATGCGACATTACGTTTATAGGAAGGAACCTGCACTCGACGTCGCGAGCTTGGGGTTTGACTATCTGGAGTGCGAAGAGGGGTAGATGATGCGGCCGTTTGATATGTGCATAATGTGAATACTGATGGTTGTATGCGGCAGCTAGCTGCTGCTGTTCTTAATGTTGGTGCTGAATACAGCATTTTAATTTTAATTAAGAAAGGGGTGGTTGCGAGCTCTGGGGATTCTTTGATGTGATGACGAAAAATGAGTGTGTTAACCTTATATTAATCCTGGTATTTGATATTGATGGTTGGGTTCAAACCAGTTATTGTTTTCCTTAGGGCGGCGGGGCTTTACGAGTTTTTGACTAGTGTTCAGAGCTTGCGATTCTGAAGATCCATCTTATTAATAAAACATTTTCTAAAGAAAGCACGAACGAATAAATATAATTACGAAGTAGTCACTTGAACCTGAAATCTCAAGATTAAAGTACAATCTTTAAAATCTATAAATGAAAATTATTTCATTAATCAATTTAATATTTTTATCTTAAATAATTAAAATGATAATTAAATTAGTTTAAAATAACTTATATATATTTTAAAATTATTATTGGGAATCTAATAATTGATTTTTATTAAAATCAATAATGATATAATTAATAATTATAAGAAAATATTAATTTAATAATAGATATTAAATAGTAGTAATATTAATAATAAAGTTTTATTAAATAAATTAAAAATCGGTTTTTGGTTTTATTTAAATATTTAGATTGATTGATTAATATGTTTTTGTTTAGTAATTATTTCGTTTAGGAATAATCTTTATCTTCTCTTTCAATTTCAAATTTTTCTTCGAAAAGAAATCAATTTAAAGATTTTCTTTATATTTTCTTTAAATTCTTCTTAATTATAAATTATTGAACTTTGAAGAAAGAATATTAAAATAGGCTTTTAATTCTATATTTAAGTTAATGAAGTTCATTAAATAATTCAAAGTGGGAGAAGATAAATTATTGATTTCGTTAATTCGATATTTGGATTAATCTCAGCTCTAAAACATTCTCAACTTCAATTTTATTCAACGCGATTTCAATTTATTTATCAGATTCAATTTTCCTTCCGAGGAGAGCATAGTCCCATTCCTCAAATTAACTTTGATTTGTTCTTGGACTTTCCGATGTCTTCAGAAAATAATTCAGACTTCACCGGAGAGGATACGGATTTTCCAAAATCAAAATTGGCCTTTGACTTCAAAGTATACGAAAGATCGGTCTATATACCAAACAGCGGACCGCCTATTCAGCCAATTTCTCTCATTCCTCCTCACGATTTAAAGGGAATTATTCTCGATTGTTTTCCGTATCCAAAACCAAAAGACCCTAGCCACTTCTTGGTTGGCTACGAAAAAGAGCCACATAATCAGCTTATTATACACCCAGATAATATTCGTGATTATGTATCAGAATATACTCTGGAAAATTGGGAACATGAACGAAGTACGGCGGAAGAAAATCGCGCCATCGAAGAGCTCCAACCGCGTTTGATAGCTGCAGAGAGAGCAAGAGTGTTGCGAGAATTAAAAAAGGCCGGGTTATCACGTGATGTTCTCAAAGGAGAGGATGCTGAACAGTATCAGGCAATTGGGATGCCGAGGAAAAGAGGGAGGCCTCCTAAATCTATGGTGAGTGTGTTTAAGCCAACGCCTAAGCCCATACCCAATGTACCAGGTGAGAAGCGCCGACCAGGACGGCCTAGGAAAGTAGTGGAAGTCCATGTTAATTCACCTACTACCTCGTACCATCACCAACCTTCTTTGTCTCAACCATTTTTATCCCAGTCATCTTTGTCACAATCCTTTTCTACAGCATCAAGAGCAATGTTGGAGCATGCAATTGCCAATTCAGGAAGTGAAGAGGACGAAGATGATACGAATCTTGCGTTGGATCAACAACTCAACGAAGAGGTAAACCAGGAATCTACCTCCATTATGAATTCGCCTACTGTCTTCGGAGCTTCGAGTTTTGTCATAAAAGCTTCAGGTCATGGCAAAATAAACAAGACGCCTATTCAGTCACCCCAGAAGAACAAATCTCTTCAAAAGTCACCTCACAATCGTTCCCAACGAGCTCCAATTCTCCCGGGCATGAGTGTCAACGCATATCCATTCAAGGATCCAAAAATTGATTCTTACAACGAAAACAATAGCATGAGAGTCGGAAGGAGCCCAAGCATGTACAATCGATCTCCTTCAAGCCTTCAGCACTTACCTATTCTATCAGTGGAAAATGGCAAACAGCCCATTTACCGTACATCTCAGCACACAAGTCAGAGAGCTCAATCGAAAATCGTCGATTACTTTAATGATTCCGACACCCAAAGCATTACTCCAAAGAAGGTGGAAGCGAACCAATACCACCAGCCCGTATCTCGTCTCAAGCGCAAATCTTCCCCATCCTTAGAACAAGAAAGGAGGTCAACTGAAAAATCTCGGAGTAAAAGTAGGAGACTCCACAAAGGTGCCGATGACTACTCAGATGCCGATTACAAAGAGCCTTCGAAGAAAGGGATCCAACCAGCCATGAATTACCGTGCCTCAAGCTTCGATCCTAGTCTAAGTGCACGACGTGGAAGCGATAGTTTCAATCTCCGTAGCTCCAGAAGCAGAAGTCGACGACTCGAATCTTCCCCCGAAGCTAAATTGGAGGTGAAATATGAAGGTGCGAGTGAAGATAAAAGCAAAGAAGGGGACTCGGAAGAAGCTTTTGAAGACGAACCGCCAGTGTGGACTTGGTGACCTTCCTGTCTCCATCGACGCGATAGACATTGGAGGAAATGGCGATGAGTTATCACGAGGGAATGATCTTGAACATAGTATCGAGAATGATGTACAGTCGTAGTCATTGACGGTGGAGAGAAATTAGGAGGATCAAGTTTGAAAGGAAAAGAAGAGAAGCAGACACTACGCAACGGTCAAATGGTTTAGGGTATTGTGGGTGAATGTTAATGGGGCGATGATGGATCGTTTAAGGGATCATGATAGGGGCGTTCTGGACGGCATTCCGTAATCGTTTGGGACATGGTTGTGGTATATTTCTGTATTATCTAGAATATTCAAAGTCTTAAGTAGGCTACGAGAAAGGTGGCTTTAAGAATACTACGGATACCCAATAGCATAACATTTACATTAGCTGGTTTTCAGCATTTCGGCGTGATATTGGTACTCGGTGCGTCATTGGATATACTTCATGCATAAAATGCCAGGAATAGCAATTGCTACCGGGATATGTGGCAATCGATCGCTATGTGGGATATACCCCGCGTCTGACCCCCACGTTTAGCTGTCTTTCTAGAAGTCGAAGTTATACGGAGTATACACCTACCTAGTTCCATGTTCCTAAGTAGTGATTTTGGTCCTCTCTGACTCGTCGCGCGATACTTCAATCTCCAATAGCTACATATTCATATTTATCCACCTTCTTTGGGTATTCACCACAAACCCATAACTTCCATCTTCTCATTTTACCCCAAAAATGGCATCAATGAAGATTGACCTCACCTCTCCTGAACCATACATCACTCCCGCCGAAATCTATGGCGGTTCCAATCTAAACGTGAATGGCAACCCCAGTCCAGGATCTCCACCATCCGCTCCGCCCATATCTCTCCGTATAGCAACTGGAGGTGCCGGTCAATCAGGACTTATCCGCGCGCTCGCCGATGCATTTATAGAGTTTGAGATGGGCACAACAGGTTGTCCACGATTTAGTATAGCTTGGTTATTATCAGATACATCGGCCAGCTTTAACTATTTGGGAAGCAGGGCGGCGGACTGTAGTATCACTTATCATAAGGTTGCCGAGGAGATGGCCATGAAGCAAGGAATTGCGGAGAGGAGGGAGTATGCTTGGAGAGATCATTGGTTGCTTGTTGGTAGGTCACATGAAGATAATGACACGCAACTTTCTTTTTGTATTTATCTTCCCATCTGATATTTTCAAGGGCCTACAGGAAATCCTGCCGGTCTTCCCCTTGAGGGTGCGCACAACTCGACAATCTATGAACTTTTCTCCCAGCTATTCATGGCTTGCGTTGAGAATCCAAACATTAGATTCTTATCTCGATACGATAAATCGGCCAATAATATCAAAGAATCTGCTATTTGGACAGCTATTGGACAAACTCCATGGGCACATCCTTATTCAAGCTGGTATCATCGATATGTAGAATTCCCGTTGGCTGCTTTGAGGGCTGCATGTGCTTTAGGCGAGTATACACTCACGGATAAAGGAACATGGTTGAGTATTGAAGAAGAGGTTAGAGAGAAAATGTGTGTTTTTGTATGTTACTCTTTTCGATAATTTCTACCGCGTGAAACTTGTTGAGCTAAGAGGTGCGTAGAAAGCAAGTACAGATGCCCTAGACGATCCTTTATTAAATCCAGCGCATATCTTAGTAGGTACGAGAGGGAAAAATATATCCATTGCCCATAAATTCGCGGATTGGATGATAGCAAGAGATGGTGGGCAAAAGATTGTGGAAGGATTTGAGGTCAGTGGTGCTATACTGTACAGTGTTACTCTGGAAGCTTAGGAAAATAAATACATGTCATCATCGTGTTATTTGTACTCAGATTCCTTACTAGTCAAATTGGATTTTTGCAATAATCATCAGTTCTACAGGATATCCTGGGGTAACCCCCAATCTCACTTGGTAGTTTCTCCGGAGTTGGGTACTCGAATAGGAATTAGCCTTTCATACTCCACAAGCAACATATGCATTTGGTTCGATCCTAGCCGAAAGTTGGTGGTAGCCCTCAGAGAGCACATGAGTAATTCCAAATGAGAAAAATATGATAAGGTTGTAGAAAAGCGGCCGAGTCTAGACTAGCTCTTTTCTGAGCTAGAAGGATGAGATTGTTGACCCCTATCGAGAAGGTTGCAATATCTACATTTGTTAATTAGGCAGCTATTCGGAGCACAAATCCACCGAAATTCTACCTGAAGGAGAGTTCTTACCTATGTTCAATGTTCAAATCATCACTATACTACCCTTGATGAATTCTGCGCTAACTAGATTCTTCGGTTCATCCTCGCGAGTCGTTAAAATAGGGATAATAAATTCACAATTCCATCTTTCCCCAGGGGGCTTGTTGCACTTGCAACTACATCCTCGCATCTTTACATCTTCGTCTATCCATCTCATTATTATCCAGTGCTCAATCCTATACCAAGGAACCGCGAAAGATGAGGTTGCAATCAATCTGTGGACTGTATATATAGCAAAATAGTAAAATTAAATATATTAATCTCCTCAACAGTACTAAATTGCTAGGGAGAATGGACGTTTAATAATATTATTCCTCCCCATTCATACATCCGCCTTTACCATACCCTCCCTACATTAAACTCGACCTCCCACCAACTTCCGTTCCTCCCTGTCCATTCGGCATATCTCCACTCCTTCCCACCACAAACTCCCTATAGATTCCCTGCAATCGCCTTCTCTCATCTGCACTAATACTTGGTCTTGTACCTTCCAAGCTCTTCACTAAATGCTTCCAAAGAATAGTGACTTCTTGTTGACTCTTCACTTCTTTCTGTTCTCCTTTATCCTCACTTGAATCAATTCCCTTCGCTCTTAATTTCTCCCTCTTCTTTGCCTTCTTGATCTCTTCCAACTTGGCGGTGATGGCAGCTTTCTCGGCAAGCTGTTTAGAGCGGTTATTACCAGCCTTTGCGCGTGCCTCGGCTTCCGCCCGATCTTCATCTTCACCATAGCGAAACTGTACAAAACTCCGAGGTCCACTAGATGCCCCATTCGTTTTAACACCGTTGCGTTTCCCACCGACTTCTATTTGCTCGTGATCACCAAGTACGTCGTGGATGGCTTCAAGTTGCGCGTTGGATATCAAAGCCTGGAGATCTGCACCAGAATAGCCCTCAGTCCTACGAGCGATCTCAAAGAGACCTCCTTCGGGACTGTCTCGGACTTCTTCGGATAGTTTCAGTTTCTTGCCTAGTGCTTTGAGAATATCAAAACGATCATCCACATTAGGAAGGTCGCATAAAAGAGACTTGTCCAAACGACCTGGACGAAGCAATGCTGGGTCAATTAGATCTGGTCTCGAAGTAGCTGCAAGAACATACACTCCAGATAAACCTTCAGCACCATCCATTTGTGTCAACAATTGATTGACAACTCGATCGGTGACACCAGTGGAGTCATGACCACGCTTGGGAGCTATGGAATCGAACTCATCGAAGAATAGTACACAAGGTCTAGCAGCTTCGGCTCGCTCGAAGAGATCGCGAACAGACTTTTCAGAAGCACCAATGTATTTATTGAGAATTTCGGGTCCTTTGACACTAATGAAGTTCAGACCGCACTCTCCTGCAACCGCACTTGCAAGGAGGGTTTTACCACAACCTGGGAACCCATATAAGAGGAGTCCCGATCGTAATCGTAGTGGACATTGTGCAAAAATTGGCGCATAAGTAGTAGGGTATTGTAATGTCTCAAGTAAAATCTTTCGTGTCTCTTGCAATCCTCCAATCGAGTCAAAAGTTGTAGTGGAAGTTTGTAGGGTGACATTTCGAAGGGACGCCGGAGTAAATCCTTTTAGAGCACTGTCAAAGTCTTCTCTACCGAGTCGAATAGACCCACTGTCGGCGTTTTTCAGCGAGCTCGAGACTGTCCGAATCATTGCTTCACTTCTGGCTCGTGCGACCAGGAGGACGAGGTCTCCAGGCATGTAACCATCGGTTTCACCAGCTAAATCTAAGAAATCGAGATCTTGATCAATGATATAACCATCGCCTTCCGATTTGGTTGAACCTTCCATAGCTGGACCGTCCATCCAATCACTTTCACTATCTCTTTGACTGTTACTCGCTGTGCTTGGGCGGCTGCTAGATACCGCTGGTTTCCTGATAATCTCCGAGATGGCATTTTGCATTGCAACCTTTTCCATAACTCTTCTTCTTCCTTCTTTGTTCGGAGCTTTTAATGCGACAATTTCTCGCACAACATGACAACCAATAATAACATTGTGGACTGACTCTTTTGCTTGAGCGGTTGCAAGTAGAACAACGCCACTATCCCACTTCAAGTATTCTCTGGCAATTGAAACCAGCCCCTCACTAATTAACCGACTTCGAACATTGTCATTGCCTACTTCAAGCTCTGTCTCCGCTGGACACAACTTGTCAAGATCATCCAATATTACGATGGACTTTCCACCAATTCTTGCACCCCATGAGGCACCCATAAAAATTCGATTGAATGTTTCACGTATGGTTGAGACACGTGCCTCATCCGTAACAAGTTTCCGGCATGAAAAATACGTGGTATGAAACATGCGATCTTGCCGTAACCGATGTGCTAGTAGACGAGCCACTGATGTCTTGCCGGCTCCCAATCCACCAGTGAGTAGTACCGAAGACATGTGTGAAAGATGTGATTGTAGCTGTTCTATGAGATTGTCGATGCCTACAAGAACAGGAGCTTCTGCATCAATACCGTCAATTGCATTTGTTGCAAGGGCTAAGGGTCTTGGGATAGCGGCTTGAATCTCAAGAATGAATTTTCGTTCAGAACCAAGAAACCAATTGCAAGGTTGCTTTCCAGACTCCGGTTGTGCTTGTTCTAGACGAAGGATTCCACCTTCCCAGCTTGACGGGCACTCAGAACCTAATGGTTTGCCGAGTACCAAGCCGTCAGTCAATGGCCCCTCAAGAATGCCATCATTAGAGCCATTTTTGCTGTACATTTTCATGATTGCTTTTGCAGCTTCTTCACGTTCGGCTTTCGATTCACCGCCAAATTTAAGACCTTC
The DNA here is from genome assembly GCA_002162575.1 of Sclerotinia glacialis. Lineage (NCBI taxonomy): Eukaryota > Fungi > Ascomycota > Leotiomycetes > Helotiales > Sclerotiniaceae > Sclerotinia > Sclerotinia glacialis. The sequence continues at coordinate 1,720,018 of NGKH01000002.1, read as the reverse complement.
GCTCGCCTTTCCCGAAGTAGATGTAAAGGGGAATATCTTGATGTTTGGGATACCAGATTTAGAAGATGGTTGAGAGGTTGGTTTCGAAGCTTGGGGTGGAGCGGGTTCAAGTCTTACCACACCCCCGACCATGTTTTCACACGCCATTGCGGCACATAGTGAACTCGATAGAGCCACATGATTACCATCTGGTGGATCATCCCATGACATTAATCTAGCTACCACCTTCGATGTAGGCTTCCCAGCTACACCGGTATTTTCGTTTTCTTGTTGTTGTCGTTGTGGGTCAACCGGTTCTTGTAAAGTGGCAGGCTTGATAACGGTGACGCAGACCCAAGTAATCCCCTTTAAGGACTTGGAAAGAAGTACATCTCTATCAACCCAGATTTTAAACCCTCCATCGTCTAAATCTTTCTCTTCCTCAAACCACTCTCCACAAAGTGCTCTATCGATTCCTCTGTAAAAGATAGCCGGTCTCGATTCTTCACTTCGTCCACTCTTTCGACGTACTGTACTAGAAGCGCTCCGACCGCCAACACTCTTCCTTGAAGACACACTCCTATTTTCGCCAGAAGCTCGTGATGGCCTGGACCTTGTTTTTGGAGCCACAATAACCTCAGCGTCGGGTGCTAATTTCGCGAAAGCAACGTTTGAAGGCGGAGAAGGGAGGAGGGAGGTGACTATAATATTCGCTGTGGAAGTTGGCGAAAGATGTAAAGTTAGAGGATGGGAAGATGGCTGGGGCCCATTGGGCGCGGTGAAGCTTGGATTGGGTAATGCGCGGATTTGATTTATGAAATTGAGCTCGAGGAAGGTAGCATGCAATTCTATAATTTCCCAATCTTCTGGCGTCAAAGGTTCAATGTTAATTGTATGGGCGACAGGGGGATCAACATGTATGCTGGCTGTAACTTTTTGTCCATCTGATATTCCCAATGTTCGCGCAAAGGTTGCGTCTATCTCCACAACCTGAACTTCTTGCTCTCTGCCAGATCCTCTAGCGCCACTTATACCGTCTCTTCCTACGATAGGTGCAAGTTTGCGCTTGCTTTGCATACCCGTCCATCCCACGAAAATGGATCGTTGAACAGGAGCGGCATTCGTTTGATTTGGGCCTTGCGGCGGTGGAAGTCGGTAGTTTAATTCTATAATCACATTTTGTGCAAGCTAGAAAATGTAAGCAATTATTATTTATCGAGTAAATATTGGGTTGTAACATACAGCATTGATGTTAACCAGTAATGAAGATAATGATGAAGGCAAGTTAACCAAGCAATTCTTTAGATGAATCAATGATATCTCTGCAGGTGTAGCTTGACTACCACGTCCTTTTAGATTTGAAGCCATAATTAAAGGTAAAATGTATGCAAATCCCTAAACCAAATGCGCGACCAAAAGACAGGAGGCAGGAAGTTTCCTAATAGTTGGGATCCGGCAAACAATTCAATTCACCGTCACAAGTTCAAGTTCACCTCGGTATTTGAAATTGGAACTGGATTAGCTTACATGGGTCAGAGCTATACGCCACAGTTTATGAGCCACAATGAGCCACAATGAGCCACAGGGGCCACAGATAAAGCCACAGACACGAAAATTCGCGAACCGTTGAGTTGACAGGGGGATTGAGCTCTATTACCAGCGCGTAAAGTTCAATTTAGAGATTTGATCTGAGGTCAAAGTTCCGAGTTCCTCAATTCAACCTCATAAATCTTTGCGCCGCAAGCCCTTCCATAACAACTCCTTCATTACTGGCTTTCCATCCTGTCTCTCTTCCCCGATTAGAGTTTTTTTCGACTGAAAAAACTTTTTGCGCAAAATTTTACAGTCTTTCAAATTCTCTAGTAGTATCAAGAGGTTCTGCGCAAGATGGCGCTTCTTCAATACAAGGCTCCCGTCAACTATGAAGCTCATCAAGGTAGGAATATACTGAATATTAGGGATTTCCATGATGCTAATCTAATTCCTAGAGGCTTTCGAGGACTTTTTATCCACTTTCAAAACTTCTCCAACTGCGAACATTACCCATGCTTTGGGCGGCATGAACATTGATGAGGATGATTTTAGTGATGAATACGATATGATGGATGATGAAGACGACCAGAACTTAGGGAGACAAAATAGAGCTCAAGCAAAGGTGCCCAAACTCAAGTACTTAGACTTGCTGCAAAATGTCGCAGATAGAAACGAGGATGAAATCACAATTGAGCTTGACGATTTAGCCAAAGTACATTGACCGTTTCTCCACCTCCGTAATATACTAACAATTGTAGTATGATGATTTGTTAGATGAAGCTGGAACTCCTCTAAACCTAGTCAACTCAATCGAAACTAATGCAAAGCATTATTTGGATATCTTGTCTAGGGCGGTCGACGCAGTAATGCCACAACCTACAAGAGAGATCAAGTAAGCTGAGATGTAACCCTGCAGTGGTTTATCTGCTAATTGAGTTTAGTTACAAGGATGATGTACTTGATGTTCTCATGTCACAGCGAACAGCTCGAAACAATGCCTTACGCCGTGCTGCTGCCGAGCAAAGCGATATAACTGTTGAGCCCGAACTTTTTCCCGCCGAACTTACAAGAAGATATACCCTGAATTTCAAGCCATTGACCGCTTCTGGAGATATTTCAAAAAAAGCTTTGGCAGTGCGACAAGTCCGTGGCGAACATCTTGGTCATCTTATTACAGTTAGAGGTATTACTACAAGAGTTTCGGATGTCAAACCAACTGTGGAAGTCAACGCATATACTTGTGATAGATGCGGTTGTGAGATATTTCAGCCCGTTGGATCCAAGACCTTTGGTCCATTAGTCGAATGCCCTTCTCCCGATTGTACTACCAACCAAACTAAAGGACAACTCCATCACTCTACTCGAGCCTCCAAATTCCAGCCATTCCAAGAGATTAAAATTCAGGAAATGGCTGAACAAGTTCCAGTTGGTCATATTCCTCGAATGCTAACTGTTCTTTGCCATGGAGCTCTAGTACGACGTATAAATCCAGGAGACGTTGTTGATATTGCAGGAATTTTCTTACCTACTCCATATACTGGTTTCAAAGCCATCAGAGCTGGTCTTCTCACCGATACGTACCTTGAGGCGCAACACGTCACTCAACACAAAAAGGCCTACGAAGATTTAACTATTGATAGCCGAGTTTTCAAGCGAATTGAGCAATACAGAGCCTCTGGTCACGTTTACGAATACCTTGCAAAATCCATCGCGCCTGAAATTTACGGACACTTGGATGTGAAAAAGGCATTACTCTTATTATTGGTCGGTGGTGTTACTAAAACTATGGGCGATGGAATGCGAATTAGAGGTGATATCAATATCTGTTTGATGGGTGACCCGGGAGTGGCCAAATCTCAACTACTCAAGTATATCACTAAAGTGGCACCAAGAGGAGTTTACACTACCGGTCGAGGGAGCAGTGGTGTTGGTCTTACTGCTGCTGTCATGAAGGATCCAGTGACTGATGAAATGATTTTGGAAGGTGGTGCATTGGTACTTGCCGATAATGGTATCTGCTGTATTGACGAATTTGACAAGATGGACGACACCGATCGAACAGCAATTCACGAAGTTATGGAACAACAAACAATTTCTATTTCCAAAGCTGGAATTTCCACGACCTTGAATGCGAGAACTTCCATTTTGGCAGCAGCTAATCCTTTATACGGCCGATACAATCCCAGGATATCTCCAGTCGAGAACATCAATCTTCCAGCAGCTTTACTCTCCCGTTTTGATGTACTATTTCTCATACTTGATACTCCTACCAGAGATAATGATGCCCTTCTTGCTCGCCACGTCACCTACGTTCACATGAACAACAAACATCCTGATACTGATGGTGTTGTTTTCTCACCACAAGAAGTCCGTCAATACGTTGCTCAAGCTAGATCCTATCGTCCAACCGTCCCAACGAACGTCTCTGAGTATATGGTAAAAGCTTACGTCAGAATGCGCGACCAACAATCTCGTGACGAGAAAAACAAGAAACAATTTGCTCATACATCTCCTCGTACCCTTCTTGGTGTCCTACGTCTGTCACAAGCTCTTGCTCGATTACGTTTCAGTGAAGAGGTGGTTCAGGATGATGTTGATGAAGCGCTTAGACTTGTCGAAGCATCGAAAGAGAGTTTATATGCTGATCAGGATGGATACAGAAAGGATTCAAGTCCAAGCAGTAGAATTTACAACATGGTTAGAGCTTTGGCTGAAGCTGGTCAATGCCGACCGGAAGAGGCGGATGATGAAGATGACGAAGAGACTCTGGGAATGGAGTTGAGTATGAAGAAGGTCAAGGAGAGAGTTATTGCCAAGGGATTCACGGAGGATCAATGGCGAAATGCTGTATTGGAATACACAGATCTTGATGTAAGTCCTGGCTTTCCATATATTCATTTCACTGAATTTTTACTAACTATGATTAGATCTGGCAAACTGCTGGTAATGGAACGAGATTATTATTCGTCATGTCAGAGGCAGCACACATGGCGAGAGATGAAGAATATGAAATGGAGTAAATTATCAAATGAGATAAGACAAGATCAAATATGTGCATGTAGTCGAGGCGTTTATTGGATTGGGATATTGATACGGCGTTTATTTCATGAGCTGTGCGAGATACCGCTATAACAGAGGATTAGTTGAATACCTAGGTACCTATTATAAATTCACCCAGTGTATCTGATGGTCCGAACAATAATCCGATCAGAACTGAACGAAGCCATGCTACGCCGCCCCAGAAAGAAAATAAAAAAGGAAAAAGGCTCTAGATTTTTATTATAAAAAAGTCGCATAGCTAGCATATAATATATTAATGACGGAAAATAACATTTGCCAAACATCGCTGGAGTGAAATAGAGCAGAGCACAGGCCACTATAGGTTAAAACCTACAAGATTAAGCGAGCCTACCCTGTGAAACTACTCAACGTCTGCTTTCCTTTTCGTCCCCATACTACTCGCAGAGGCTAGTCGCCACCCCGTTCAGTCAATTCTTTTATTAGATCTGCGTGTAGAATTCTTAAGGCGTTCGGGATTCAGGCAAAGAGCAGCGGGTGGGAGGGCTGACATGCAACGTTGGGTTAGCACAAGCCACTTTTATAAGAGATCCCGGAAAGAGTGGGGTTGAAAACGGTTGATCATACTGGAGGCAAAATTGAACTATACCGGCACAAGCAATGGCTGTAGATTTTTCTCCCTGTCTCCCCAAATCTGGTTTTTTATTGTGTGGATCCATTTGCAGGATCATGACTCTTTCCTGGATATCCACGAACCCCTCTTCATGAAGCATTGGGGCAAAGTCTCGCCCCAGTTCAGACTGGTTTCCGTGACAGAGAAAATGCCCTGGACTGGATAGGATAACGCTGAATGGCCTGACGCTTGAACAGTGAGGAGGAACGGATCGATGGGTGGCGAGCAATTCATTGGTGGTTGTTCAAAGCCTATAGACTTATTACTGTTTTTGTTTCCGTCTTTGTATTGAATCCCAATTGAAAGTGACTGTAAGAAAAGGCTCATGGTTTTTATTTGGTCTTTAGATTCCCGGTTCAGGTACGGAGCGCCTATTAAGACGTCGTGTTCCTCTAAATCATATGATAAGACTGGTGATACAGCGGCGAGCATTAACATAAGATCTTTATCTTCCATTCTAATCCAAAATAAATCTCGTTTACTGATTCTATTATCCTTTTACTTTGAAACAAATAATCTTTACAAATAATCTCGATCTTGAAAAACTTCTATAAATTAGATATTTTTATATTTATAAAAATATAGTTTAAAGAAAAATATATAATTTTGTGTTACGGGAGCTGCCTTTAGGGTCATGTGGAAGTATCTAGAGATCTCTCGAGATAGTTTAAACTAGACTTCAAGTAGGAATTCAATAAGGTGATAATTAATTGCAATTCTTGTAATTATAGTAATGAAATTAATAATTGTTCTTAAATATGAAGTTTTATATTATAATGAAATCCATTCCTTATATAGATCTTTTTGTTTTACAGAATTTATAGTTCTGTATTGTCTGGATCTTTTGAATCTTATGGATCTAGATATTAATTTTTCGATCCTTTAAATTCTTTAGATTTTTTATATGATTCTTTGATTATATATTGTAATATATTAGATACCATTATAACATTATCCTTTTCTTAATTTAGTGTTTGTTTTAAATATTATATAATCAATAAGCTTCTTTAATATATTTAATTCGGATATCAACTTTTTCTTTCTTATTATATGTTACGAGGGTAGCCGTCTAGATCACGTGGAAGTGTTCTAGGCTCTCGAGGTAGGTTTATAACTAGGCGTCAAGCAGGGACTTAAGTAATGACAATAATGAATATGCTAT
>NGKH01000002.1:1653679-1711456 GCA_002162575.1 Sclerotinia glacialis | reverse complement strand
TATAATAGGGTCTTTCGAAAGTAATAGTTTGATTACAAAATCTCATATAATAGACTTCCATAATTGAAAAAATATATCTGAGATTTGGAACTGATTATATAGAATATATCTAAAGGATTTATTTTGTATATGAATATTGCAATTCCTAACAACTTCTTCAACTATTATTCTTATTTATAGAAAGTAATTGATTTCCTATATTCTTACAAATATTCTTATAATTCCTTGATATTTATATACAAACAACCTATATTGTTTTATTACAAATTCTTTGATCATTCGATTAAAAATATATACTTTTCCATAAAACTATATTATATCGTTTTCTATTATGAATCTTGATTCTGTTGCTTTAAGTATATATATTATTATAACGTTATCTTTGTAATATAATTGAATCTTGTTCTTTAAATGATTATCTTCCAATATATAAATGGCTGCAAACTGTAATATATTATAGATTAATAATTCACCTTCCTATTTGAATATACTATATAATTCATACGATTTGTTTTCCTGATATTCCGGTTTTCGATTGAAAACATTGGTTTTAACGTTTTTTGATCCTTTGATATATGAAATCTTAAAATTATAATTAGCTATAATTTCCGATTATCTGATTTATCGTTCATTTAATTGTTTCGTTATAATAAAGTAAATCAAGTTTTTATAATCTATATACATTTATATTGTATACTTTGATCCTTCTAAATATATTTATTATTCTTTAAATATATCGATTATCGTTAATAACTTTTTATTGTATATTTTGTAATTCAATTCGATTAATGATAGTTTTCAAAAGTAAAATACAATTGATTATCATTTCTCGTTTTGACTTAATTAGCTTAGAACTGCCCCTATAACGAAATCTAAAGAATCCGTTTCCATTATGATTCATTTTTCCAGATCAAAAATTAATAGTATTAGTTCTCCAATCATTGCTTGTTTAAATATATCGAATGATTCTTACACCTTATTACTTCATTCGAATGTTCTTTGCTCTTTTCTGATTAAATTGATTAAAGGCATTGTAATCCCTGAATAACTTTTAATAAATCTTCAATAAAAGTTGATAAATCCTAAAAAAGACTATATTTCTTTAATCATAATAGGCTGCTTTTATTTGAACATTGTCTTGATTTTATCTTTGCTCATTTTGAACTTTTGGTTTAATATAATAAATTCTAGGAACTCTGTTTTCATAATATGGAATTCACATTTGTTTAGTTTATATAGCAAATCAGTTTTAATCAAATATTCGAAGATATTGTTGATATCTTTAATATATTGAACTTCGTTATTCGAATATACTAAGATATCATCTAGATAATATATACAACAAATATCCAAATATTGTAACAATATATTATTTATAAATCTTATAAATATTATTGATATATTGATTAACTCAAATAGTATAACTTAGTATTTATATAGTCTATATTTGATTTTGAAAATAGTTTTCCATTCTTTGTTTTTTTTCATTCTAATTAAATGATAATTATTGTATAGATCTATCTTAATAAATATCATTACTTTACCCAATCGATCTTTTAATTCTGTAACTAATGGAAATGGATATCGATTCTTTTTGGTAAGTATATTGAGCTTTCTATAATCTATAATTAATCTTTTAATATCATCCTTTTTAGGTATCTATATAATTGGACTTGCTATTTGAGATATAGATTCTCTGATTTATCTTTTAATCAAATTGTTATCGATATATTCTTTGAACGTTTTTAATTCATCGGTTAATATTGAATAAATTGAGGTATATATAAATATCTTGTTATTCTTTAATATTATCTTATAATTTTATAATTTGTATTTTGATAAAATTTTATGATTCTTTAATTTTTTAAAAACATATTTATATTTCTTATATTGTTCTGATATTATAAGTTTTATTATTTTGATTACAATTTTGTATTGTATTATTGGCTTTTATATTTGTAAAAGAAATGTATTGGCCTTTGTTTTTAATGAAGGATCTTGGATTAGATATTTTATATTATTAGGATTGTTTGTATTCAATTCTTTTTAATATATATTCCATCTTGCAAATGTTTTGAATATATTATTGTAATTGTTCTTATATTGATCAAATATTATTGTTTTTTATAATTAATTTATTTTAGGGTTGTATATCTTTAATTATAATATCTCTAAGATAATCTATTATTAATCTAATAATACAATATCAAGTTATATAATCTCCGAATATTGGATTATACTCATTTATATTGATTGTATCTTTTAAGAAATGTTTTTGTTAAATCTTACTAGTTATCCATCAATTAATTGTAATTGATAAAATTCTTGTTTCTTTTGAAATGGAATTCCTAAGTATTGTATAGTTTTTAATATAATAAAATTTCCTATAGCCTCTGAATCTATTATAACTAATTATATTTGTCTGTTTATCTTGATTTTGCAATATATTTGTTTTATTTATTTTATAATATTCAATTGTAGTATAATTTGTTTATCTTTGTGATCTTGAATGATTTCGTTTGCAAATGTTATTTATCGAAGTTCTTCTTTTTCTAGATAGATTATATTTGTTCCGGATTTAGTTTTATTATCGAATAAATCTTTTTATAAAGTGTATCGATAATTCTCTTTGATAATTTTCATTATTGTACTTATAATTAGTAGCGATAATATAGTTTGGGTTTGGATACAATATTCTTCTTCAACTTTTCTACAAAGAAACAAAGTTTGATTCTCATTTCTTTCAAATATATAATAATAAAATATTTTCTATAGTTTTCTTTGTTTTGATTATTGAAGGTATTCTTTATTGATTTTTTTTACAAACGATATATTAATGATGATCTTGAATTATAGAATTCGGTATTGATCGATATATCTAATTTTATAGGATTTATCTTTTTCAATATTTATTATATTGAAATCTTTGTTGATAGTTCTTTTATTTATATCTCTAAATTTCCAAATATAATGGTTTCATTGATCAATTTCTTGAATGGATTATAATTCTTCTAATTGTAGATCCTTATTTATTTATAAAAGACCTTCGACCTTTTCTTCTTTTTCGAACTTTTTTTTATAAGCTAATAATAATATAATTAGTTTTATTATATTAATGATATACAATTATAGTATAAAAATAGTATTAAGTTGGCCTTTGTCGAATTTATTTTTAAAGTTGTTTTTTTTTATTTTTTGTTTTCTTGTTTCGGTATTTTGTTATTCGATACTTTGTTTTTCTATATTCAAAATATAAATTATTTTTTTGTTTTTATTTCTTTTCTGGATCATTATTTTCATTTTTGTGATATGTAATATTTAGTTCTATAGGATCTTTATATCCCTATAAATTATAATAAGGTCTATATTTATTTTTATAATAATATCCTTATTTTTGTTTTCCTTGGGGTTTGTATAATCTTTGACTTTGTCGATATTTATAAAGATGATCATTTAATTCGATGGAATCTTGGATTAGATTGTTCAAATCTATATTTTCGGCAGATCTTTTTAATTCCAATCTGATTTCTAATTTGAGCTTTTTATAGTAATGATTTATAATGATTATATTATCCTATTTAATTGTTTCTATATATCTTTGGAATTTCGTAGTATATTTCAATACTGATTTTATCTGTTTGAAATTGAAGATCTTATCTTCTGTTATTTCTAACTTATTGAAGTTCCCAAAGATTCTACAAATCTTTGTTTTAAATCCTTCAAAACTGTTGAAGATTGTTCGAATGAATTGTATACAATCCTGGTCGTCATATTCGAAATAATCTCGCAAATATAATTGAATTCATTTGATTGTTTTTTTTCAGAGGTAGGATGTAGTCTATATATTTTTGGATTCTGTAATTGTGAATTTGTCTTTGTTGAATCGGAAATAGATTTCTAATTATAAAAGGAAAGTATCGAGTTCTTATCGATTATCTTGATATTTGTTTGATAAAGCGATTTTAAAGGTTTTGTTGATAATGATCTTTTTTGGAACATCAATCATCTTGATATCGTTGGTGTTTGTTGTTGGTGTAAATTGATTTGTAATGATATTTCTGAATGTTATATTTAGTATTGGTTTATTGAATCAATATTTGAAATAGAAATAATATTCAAAATGTTATAGGAGTTGCCTTTAAAGTTATATAGAAATATCTAAAGATCTTTCGAAATGATTTAGATTGGATTTCAAATAGAAATTCAATAAAATAATAATTGATTGCAATTTTTATAATTATAATAATGAAATTAATAATTGTTCTTAAATACAAAGCTTTATATTATAATAAAATTTATTCTTTATATAAACTTTTGTATTCTATAAAACTTATAGTCTTGTACTGTCTGGATCCTCTGGATCTTACAGATCTAGATGTTAATTCTTCGATCCCCTAGATCCTCCAGGTTCATTACGTAATCCTCTAACCATGTGTTATAGTATATTGAATGCCGTCGTAACATTTTGATATATATATTCTATTTAATACTAAAATATAAGATTCTAATATAAAAGATCTTAGAATAAATAATACAGAAGAATAGGGAGAATAGACTTGCCAATGATCCTATTGGTCAAGGGTTATGTATATATGGATAACATAAATCATAACTTTTCATTAGTTAATGATCTAGTAAGCCTAGGGGTAATCTGCATGGGGTGATATATATATATATATACAACTCCAGAAAACAGTTCTATTCTGGTTTAAGAAGGGTAGGGTACGAAAGTGCCCCTCTTATACCCCTTCATTTACCCGTTTGGGCAACCACGTATATCTATATATGTGGCTACCTTTTCTACTCCCTTTTCTGGCGGACTTTGGGCCGGCTCTTCTCCTGGCTCATTGGGCAGACCTTGGGCGGAGAGGGCACTAGCATACTGAATCTCCAGTTCCTCGGTCACACACTTGATGGTGTGGACCTCGGCCCGAAGGAGAGCCTCGGCTTTCTGGGCGGCGTATAATGCTCTACCGAGCCGGATAATGATTTCCTGGGCGGGTTCTAATGTAGATATAACAGGGGTTGAATTAAGTTCATCAATAGATATAGGGGTAGATACTACTGTAGAAGCAACGGTAGCGGCAGCTACTATTCAAATACAAATAAAGATATCATTTGAGTCTTACCTGGGTATTGTGCAGCTCCGTGACCCAAATTGCCACAATTCCAACACTTACAATCTATATAATATAAGTATATAGATTTTGAATTGTTTAATGGTTCTAACTTACTTCTATTTGGAGGCATATTCTATAAGAGGATTTAGCATAAGGAACAAAAAAGATAAACGGAAAGCGAAACTAGGGATCATGGGGAAACAGTTATAAGAGGGGAGGAACCGATGAATAAAGGGTCGAGTAGGAGAGTAATTGTAGGGTGAAAATATAATGAGAAAGGGAATCGGGAAAGAAATCAGGAAAGGAATCATATAACTTACAACTAGAAGAAAATTGTTATTGCTTTTATGAATTGGTGTTTGCCGGTTGTTGTGCAACTCGAACCTTTGAAGTAATTGTTAGTGTGAGCGATTGAGCCATCGTTTTGATGTGCGATTGAGATATACACACGATTTGAGCGACAGTAAAGTCGTGAAATCTTTTGAAGAGGAAAGCTTTTTGTGGGTAGTTGATGTCGTTGAAGAAGAAGAAGACGAAGGTGCTGTTGTCGAGGAGATGCTGAGAAGTGGGAAAAGAAAGTTGAGAAAGAAGGAAGAGAAAATAGTTCAGCCTACTAGGCAGCTGTTTGTTTACATCACTTCCAGCAAAGTTGGAAAGAGCGACAGGACCAAAAGCTGAGAGGTGTTCACGTGACACCTCTCCTATACATGTCATTGTTCAACCGAAGCCTCGACATCAAAATGTAGTATTTGGCAAAAAAATCAATGCGGATTAAAGGGCTTCAGTCCATCATTGTAATCTGAGGACAGATATTCAGATTACTGGTAATCTGTGGTCGAGTGACTGGCCGAGACTTCCAGGCGATGGATGAATTGAATCACACGTCAAAGTGAAATATACCTATTAGCTTAGCCTCATAGAACTCTTTAGCATTACAGCTCAGGTTTGAAAATCAAACGGTCTCTCAGGTTAGATGATTAGAACTCGAGGAGTGTGTTTGGGTGTGCGATCTGTTCGTGACGTCCATTGCGTGACCCTTTTGGCTCAAAAGATATCCTTATACACCACACGAAGATTATTTCAACCATAAAGTACTAATGGTGTTTGAATAGATAATCTCCACACTCAAAATCCAATTAATATCGCTTTCGAAAACCAGAATCCGGGAGAACTCTTGCACTTCATGCATTTATTAAACCGTGAGCCGTCTACTTAGACGTTGTAAATTAACTTTGTGTGATACATTTGATCTATTTGAATATTAGGCCATACTAGAGAATTTAACTCTAGGCTGTGAAAAAGTACTTCACCTCCATGAGACTTGTTCAAGACAGCTCGATGAGAGAGGGATCGATGTTTGAAAGACTTGCCTGTGAGGTTCAAACTTTTTGGCCATCCTCGATTCAATCACTCCATCACTCCTTCAATAGCTCATATTTGCTATGACACAAAATGATCTAAAATACTTGATCCTTTGGTCGAGACATGGATGTATAGGGAAATGATTACAATATTTGAAAATAAAAAATGAATGGAAAAATGAGATATGCTTATGAGAGAGTGTTCAAAGAGTAAAGACTTGTTCACAGTTGGGCTTCCCTCAGGTATAGCCATCTACAATGCTTTTGATTGGTCATTGGCATCGGAAGCGAGCAGAATGACCTCCACTTTTGGAACGAAAACCCAAAAATATTACGAATAAGAACTGTTCACCGTACCACTAGGTAACTCCGTACAACAAAGCTGAAAGGGCGCTTTACTATTTACGGCCATGTTTATCCTATATGCAGCAACTGGCCCCTTTCGAGCTTACACGGTCCACGTCCCATTGTCTATATAATAAACAGATCTCTCCTCGCCTTTAATCTTCTTCCTTTTTTCCTCATACTTACCTTCTAAAAGCATTTTCGGCTCAAGAATCGAGAATGCTATGATACGAGTCCTCCATTGCACATCGGGGAGACGAGAATCATTGGGTATCCTTCGGGGTCCCCATTTGGGGAATTTTTGATTGCTTCCTTCGGAATATTTATTTTTCATTGTGATTGCGGTCTCGTACTGTATCATGAAGAAGAATACTCTCTCTGACTTCAAACTGCTCTGGAAAACGTGAAGAAATGGTCGGCCTTCGAAAATCTGATCTTGTTGGTGACGCGAGATGGATATCAACCAACATTATCATGCAAAAACAACAACAGCCAGCAACACTGAACTTTGTCTGGAAGGTCTTTCCAATAACGATCTGTTCAGAACATTCATCTGTCTGTATGGCATATTCAGTTGATTTTCTATCTTGGATGGAGTATGAACATCGGAGCAGCAGACCTAGTATTGGGATTTCTTTTCAAAATAATCGGAATACCTTCATATTTAGATGGATAATCGATCTAAATATCCCAGACAAATCTAAAAACATTTGTTCCGCGTTCTCCTCAGAACAATTTATATATTTAGGATGATGGTGTTTTGTTGGTCGAAGAACCATGCCACGCCACATCAACGCAATTGAAGGGAAGTTTAATACCAAATTTTTCTATAGGATAAATAAAACAATATTATATCCATCCTCAAGATAATCAAAATTTAAACCTTCATTAATATCATCTTTTCTCGATACAAAAACGAAACCTTGCCGCAGATCATTAATTTAATCTCTCCCTCCGTATTGTTCTACGCCGAGGTAAACATTCACATGTCGATTAAGGAGCTTCCTGAGCCTCAAAGAATCCCTACAACACTCCACCGAACAACACCACTCATGCGACGACCACAACGACTTCAAAACCATGGATCCAGCACCCGGTGGTGCTCATGAAGCTTCCAAACAGCCTCGCGATCGAATTTCGGCCAAATCTACTGCTGACCCTATTCTTCGCAACGCGCTCCGATATACCATTTCCGCGAAAGAATACGAAACGCTACATAAATATATAATATCACGATCAAAAGTTCTAAAGAGAAATGCACCTACAGTTACAAAGGTAGAGAAATTGGTAGAGCGTCCCGGTCGCGATGATCATAATGCTGCAGCCGTGAGGGGTAGTTTGAGGTTATTCCTTGCTACGAATGCAGGATTGAAGATATGGAGTTTATTTACAGAAAAGTTTATGGGAGCCGGGAAAGCTGGGAAAGCTGGGAAAGCCGGGTATGTTTTCCCTATGCGTATGCTTGAAAGGGAGAGATGAGGTTGAATTAAAGCTAAATGATATTATAGAGGAAAGAAGATTCCATTATGGAAGTCACCAAACTTCCGCCTCTCGCTTTCCCTTTCCAGTATCCTTCTTTTCCATAGAATCCTCTTCCGATTCTTCACCCGACTTCGCGCACATCTTCTTACACCCGAAGCTCAACCTTTCAGACAACGAAATCCAAAAACAAGTAAGACGCTCACATCGAGTTTGGCACCAGCAGTTGGAGCAAGTCTGGCTGGGTTTATGTTGGCAGTTTATCCAAATGATCAGCTGAGACTTACAATTGCGATATATGCTTTGAGTAGAGCAGCAGAAATATCATATAATTTGGCAGAAGATGAGGGCTGGATTTGGGGAAAGGAGGGAAGTAGATGGGAGAGACCTTGGTGGTGGGGAAGTTGGTTACTTTTCCCATTGACTTGTGGACAATTACTTCATGCTTTTGTTTTCGATAGAGATTGCTTTCCACAGGTATGGATTTCAGTCAACTGTACAGGGAATGGTGCTAATGATTTGAAGCAATATGGAGATTTCATTCTCAAAAACTCTCCTCAATACATTCAATCACGACCGGAAGATCGTCCTGCCAATTTACCATGGCCAAGTACTTACGACATCGTTGATAATCTTGCCGAAATGGCACGTCTTAACTACCCGTACGTGATTATCCATTCACAATTTGATACGCAGCCAGCTAACTTCCATCCCAGACCCTTCGTTTCTCCCATCCTCTTCCCCAACAGCCCTACTCTTCCCCAATCCCTCAGCGCCATTTCCCCCATAACCTCTCCAGCCCATCCATTAATAACATCACTCACATGCGCCACTCTCCACCCTTCCGACCCTTCCTGTCTCCGCACATACCTCACCTACTGGATTCAAGTCTTCCCCCGTCTCGCCCGAGTCTTCACTTTAATCCTCTCCCTCTTCTCTCTCCCCTCCTACCGCAAATTCTACAATTTCCCCATTTCCTCCCTCAACGCCCTCGCTATCCGTATCCTTAAATCGACTCTCTATATCTCCGGCGCTATCGGCACCAGCTGGGCTAGTATCTGTGCTTTCCAATCCATTCTCCCAAGAGACGTATTACCTACTCAAAGATTCTTCCTTGGAGGTGCATTAGGTGGTCTTTGGGGATTCGTGGTTAGAAAAGATGCGAGAAGCGAATTTTTGTACAGTGCAAGAGCATCGATGGATTCGCTATGGAAAGTTGGCAAAAAGAGGGGTTGGTGGAAGGGGATTAAGGGTGGGGATGTGGGAATTTTTGTCGTTAGTTTGATGGCGATTGAGATGGCTTATGAGAGAGATGGGAGAGCATTGAGGAGTGGGGCGCTGAGGAAGTTGGTCAGTGGAATGAGAGGAGAGGGATGGAGAGACTATGTCGGTGAGGAGGAGAAGAAGCTCATAGAGGAGAAGACGTTGTAGAAGTAGATTTAGGCGGGACACAAGAAGGCTATTGATGAGCGTGCATTTTGGCATTTTACAAGTACTTGCTGGATCTCCAGCACATCGAGTATTGCTCACCTCGCAATATTCATGTTTATGTTTCTGGAAGAGAACCATATATCAAGGGCCAGTTGCCTAAAGAGCTATTTTCTATCACTAGTCAGTCAATCTTACACATTTTTCATATTTGGATGCCAGTCGCACAACTCAACAATTTGACCGGTCGATCGATTGCCCTCATCTAATCACTTGGTATAAATTATAATCACATCCATAACCATTCCACATTCCATATTCCAAGCTATAAACTTTAAGCTTTAACAATTAACATAATATATACATAACACTATCAAAAAACCCTTCAAGTAGCCTACAATATTCTGGTGAGTAAGTAACCTTACTACCAACATAATACTAAACATAATGCCACTCGAGTATATGAAGATGGGAGAGAAATGAGAATACTGCATACATGCATACATACATACATGCATGCAGGCGGGTGGATACACACTTAGTTTCCCAGGCTCAGATCATCTTGCTACTTTCTATTCGTTCGTCGTATGATGTGCGTCCAATGCAGGTCGTATTTAATTCACGACCTTGATATTCTCCGCGATTTCTCTAAACTTTGTTAGGTCATCTTCTTCGGCTGCTATCCGAAGCTTGTCGTCGTCACCGTCACGAGCCTGCATTCATTTCGCTAAATCTGATGTCTTCGCAATAATTCCAATCCCAATTATTAGTTTCTCTCTTGACTCTTTCAAAGTTTGATTAATTTCAATTACGCATAAGATTAAGTAAGTATATGTACAGCACAAAAGTCCACAGGGAAAGGAATCAATCAAATAATCTATGCTAGGGTGCTCCAACCATACCATGAAACTTTCCTTCATTTCCATTCTTATAAACACCCTGTTTACCTTTCATAGGATTGCCCACTACTTGATCCCCGTCAACTGTAACCTCTTTATCCCGGAATTGTCGCATAAGTTGTAGAAACTGACTATTCTGAAACTTGTCGCTTTGGTTATCACTAACGCTCGATAGAAGTTCACCAGCTGTACGTGATAGGTCGTCTGTTGCATGTGTGTTCTGTTCTGATGTTGCGGTTGCGGGATCCTGAATGGTGTCTGCGCCAAAAGGGGCTTGATTGAGAAGATCGTTCTCCGCTCTGTCGAGGTCAAATTCTGCTTTTTGATCGGTGTTTACTTGTTCCGATACTACCGCAGCCTCTTGTTGAGCTCTAATTATTTCCAATTCTTGTTCCTGTTCTCGCGCTCTTTCTTTCTCTGCATTAGCTGCTTCGTCAAAAGCTCTGGCAAATGCCGCATCATCAAAAGCTTCATTATTTTCCACCGATGATTGCCTTGTGGATATAAGTTGATTTTGTTGCATAAGAACTCTAGGCATTGAATTGTATCCATGATTCATCATAGAAGGACCATTCATTGAAATAACAGGTTGTTTCCCTTGCGCGATTGATCCCGAGCCCCCATAACTTTGCGCAAACTCCTGATGCCATCCACCGCCCATTTGCGATTGATTCGTTTGATGTACTCCTTGTTGTTGAAATTGCGCCTGAGGACTGGATATGCTCATATTTTGGAAATCGGTAGCCCATCCTTGACCTGAGGCGTATTGCGGTGCTACGTTTTGAAAGGGTTGAGGAGGCGGAGTTTGAAAATGTCGAGGGGAAAAGTTTTGGATCGATGGAGAGGGACTAAATGATTGGTGACCATTTTGAAAAGCTGCGAATTCAGCATCTAGCTGACCTGCATTTGGACTCGAAGAAGTTCGGAACCCCTGTTGTGTTGTTAGTAAAAGTTGTAAGGCGATATTGTAATGCGATCAGAAGTATGAGAATACTTGTATGACATACTTGCGAAGGATATGCTCGCCCAACTAATCGATCTTGTTGTAAGGTGCGGTCAACGTTCGAATGCTTCTGGAAATTCTGCAAAGCATTGGATGGACCACAAAGATTGTCTGCCATTGTTTGAGGCTATTCAAAAGGTTGGGGTGGTTTGATGATTTAATTGTAATCAAAGATTACAAAAACCAATAATATGATGATTCGGGAATGTGAGGGTATTTGTCGAACCGAGGCCCATGAGATAGAATCTGTGAAAGTACAAAAGGGATAAGAAGAACAGAGAATTAATTAACAAATGGACATGGGTATATAGAGGATGTAGAGGGCGTAGAGTATATAGAAAATTGTCTATCTCATTAATCAATTAGCCAAAACGAAATAATGAGATGAGAAAGGAAAGGAGAGAAAGTATGAGAGAAGAGAAGATTCAAAGATGTCATAGAAGAAAGCTAGAGACTTGTATTATGAACATGGGATTTTGCCCCTTGGATCGCCCTAAATAGTGAGCGGTGAGAATAACGATTAGCTTATCATAAACTCACATGCTTCGATGGGATCGGTAAAACATTTCACCGATGCACAACCAAAAGCGGTAAGTGCCGCTTAGATACGATCTGGCAGCATCAATCAGTTGGGAGCTTCAATACATAGCAGTATACAATCATTTAATTCTTTTCCAAAATTGAGTCAATATGGCGCAAGTAATAACCAATGCAGGTCATGATGATATGATTGTGAGTATTATAAGTCTTCTCTTCCTATATATCACAGGAGCCTTCACGCAATATACATGAAGCGCATCCCTCTAATGTCAATAGACTAATTGGTTGTTATATAGCATGATGCAGCTTTAGATTATTATGGTCGCAGACTCGCAACATGTTCATCGGATCGCACCGTTAAGATCTTTGAAATCGAAGGAGAAACACATCGTCTTACAGAAACGCTGAAAGGGTATGTTGTTCTTGTGAATTCCTTCAGACTGTTCGAATACACGGGCCTACAACCTTGCGCTCAACACATTACACACAGTCATCTCTTCATTACCAATTTCGTTGTTCCTCAACATGATATATCTCCACAACACCCTAGCTAACACACCAATCCCATAGTCATGAAGGAGCCATCTGGTCCATCTCCTGGGCCCATCCAAAATACGGCAACATCCTCGCCTCCGCAGGCTACGACGGCAAAGTTCTCATCTACCGCGAAACCTCCTCAGTCTGGACCAAAATTTACGATTTCGCCCTCCACACCGCTTCTGTTAATTCCCTCTCCTGGTGTCCCCACGAATCTGGATGTCTCCTCGCATGCGCATCCTCAGATGGAAACGTATCAGTTTTAGAATTCAAAGATAATTCTATGGATCACAAGATTTTCCATGCGCATGGTATTGGTGTCAATAGTGTTTCTTGGGCGCCATCTTCACAGCCGGGTAGTTTAGTGAGTGCCAATGCGGGTGGAAAGGAGGGGGGAGTTAGGAGATTTGTTACTGGAGGGAGTGATAACCTTCTGAGAATTTGGGGGTGGGATCAGGCTAGTTTGAGTTATAAAGTTGAGGGTGCTCCATTACAAGGGCACGGGGATTGGGTTAGAGATGTTGCGTGGAGTCCTACGGTTTTGCAGAAGAGTATGTTTCGCCCTCTACCAATCTTTTTCTTCCATTAATTTCTCCCCTCCCTCTCGAAATAAATTTTACGCAGCTAACACCCAAAAGGTTACATAGCATCCGCCTCCCAAGACAAAACCGTCCGAATCTGGACTTCCTCGGCAGCTAATCCAGGTCAATGGGAATCCAAAGTCCTACAATTCGAACGCGAAGTCTGGCGCGTATCGTGGAGTTTAAGCGGGAATGTATTAGCAGTCAGTGGAGGAGATAACAAAGTCTCTCTATGGAAGGAGAATCTAAGGGGCGAGTGGGAATGCGTCAAGGAAATCGAGGAATAGACGCGCGAGAAGCGACAAGAGGTAATATAAGCAGATGCGATGAGAGAGTTTGCCTGAGGGTAGAAGAGAGGCGTTTCAGGACAGGCAGGCGAACACACAAACATAACTGTCGGTATGTCACATGACTACCGTACAAAACAAACATCATGCGAATAGCTTATCTCATTTTCAAACCCTCTGGTTCGATTTTACGTTCTGTATTTTAGCTTCGTTTCATAGTAAAATACACAGCTTTTTACTAATTACTATATAATTATAACCGAACTATAATTCAGTCAATCAGAACTCGGAGAACAATAATCTCCCAAAGAGTCTGAAAGCTTTTGATTGCTTTTTTGATGAGTAATAGATTTTGTTTGATGAAAGCACTTCAATAATATACTTTATCTTTTTAATATCAATTTATCAAAAAAGAATTACATCTGCAAAATATTTGATTTCTTTTATAATACCCTGAACCAATTAGAATTCGACCATCGAAAGAAAGAAGGAAAGACCTTATAATCCTATCCCCTTGCGACATCTAATGTTTGTTTGTTATGCATGAACCCGTTACTCTACCAGTTTTATTATTTCTAGAATGTGCCCTGATCTTGTCACTTAGCGACCGACCCCTTTCCGTTCTGAAAGAATGCTCATAGCGATTAAGCAAGCATCAAATCATCATTTGCGATACCATGGGAAGCTATCAGGTAAACATCTATACCTACATCTACATCTTCACATACACACAGCACAGCACAGCACAGCGCGAGCAGCATATTTTTACTAATGATCATTTCCATTTTATCAAATCATCTCGTTCCTCGTATTAATTTTGGAGTGACGTTATGTACGCAATTCAATCTGCTTTAGCTCAAGCTCAAGCTCAAGATATCTGAGAAAAGAAAAAAAACTAAACCACTAAACCATTGAACCAAGGAGATTCCATCGATTGCCCATCGCATGCAAATACTTTCAGATCCTGATCTAGCATTCCATTGGAGCTCGAATTCTGCTCTACTGCCACCAGAAGAAAGTGCAAATGCAGACGCGAACGCGGATGTAAATGCAGTTTCATAGATTTGAAAATTACCACCCAACGCCAAATTGTAAAAGAGGGGGTAGATCCACAACCAGATCCATTTATATCCATCTATAACCCCAATTCTCAAGCCAAACTCCTCCCGCATACCAATCAACTCACCCACTGCTTCCTGCGAAAGAAAAATATCAATAGGAAAACGAAATAAGGAAAGAAATTGCAATTAAAATATGTCTGAGAGAAGAATTTCGAAGAATGTCGAAGAATGTTGAAGAATGTATGTAAAAAGAATGTTAAAAGTTGGTAAATATGTCCGAGTCCGTTTGAAAAGAATTGCGAGTAAACGATGCCCGAGGTTCGTTGGTAATTAATAGATATTCCATATTGTATGTTGAAAATGCTTTTCGTACCGTTGGTCCAAAATGATACTGTAATAAGCCGCCGGCTGATGCACGTCGGGTACGTATTTAAACGATATGCTTGATGCTGATGCTGATGTTAATGCTTGAAAGTGTTATAATCTTGATACATTGTTTTTGTGTGTATCGTTGAGCTGATTGTCGTAGATTGAGGAATTGTATCTCTTGTCTTATGATGGTAACATTGGTCGTCTCTTAGAAATCCTTGTAGGTCATTCATTAAAGTGAAGCTAGCTTTGGAGAGTAAAAGCTAACAATGACCATGGAGCTTCATGAGATGAAGGAATTCCAGCGCTTCTTTGCCATCAATAGGCTCGTGCGCGTCACTCTCATCCACGTTCCAGAAAACGAAGGGCCCTGACATAACGTCCCTATGAGAATTAGATAGTGCATCAAACCATCGACCAACGATGATGCGACCGCCAGGCAAAACACAACCTTCGTAGCCCCAGGTCTGTCCTCGATCATAGTCTCCATTTTTATCAGGGAAAAACTTGATGATGGTGATTCTCTGAAAGCCAGGGATCCCATGCTGTAGCGGAATTCCATGTACAGCTCCATATAGGTGAGCAGTCGCAACAGAGTCGCGCGAAGAGCCATAAAAGTACTTTACACCAGGGTTTGGGTTCTCTTTGGGCTTTTTGTGGTCATCTCTTGATCGGCTCGATCGAGTATTACGCCTCGACCCATGATGATGAGTGGGCTCAGGAAAATTATTAGAAAAAGGGTCACTTTGAAGAATACTTTCCCACGATTTGGGCCAGTTTTGGTCGCCGAACTTTTTGTCGTTAAAGAATAACGAAATATCCTGTAAGACCTCGGTTAGTCATCCTGCATTACTGACGTCGCAACATGGGCTTACCTGGAAGGATTCCCCACCATCTAGTTCGTCCGAGTAGGGGCCGTCATCTGTATCTTCTTCAGCCTGTCTCATTCTTGCCAATTCATCAGTGTCGACATAAACTAATATTGGATTAGCCTTCCAAGGCCAAAGCACGAAAGATTGTCTTCAATACTCACAATAGGCCCCCTTCCAATGACTTCCTAACTGTTGCGTTCCTGACTTCAGTCGACCCAACCATGGCTGTGGCAATTGACTTTGGTGTAGATCGGCGTAGGAATGAGCGAGAAGCCCTTCCCCTTTCCCAGCCTTGAGGTGGAACTTGAAGAAGTTCGCGACATGTAAACACCAACGCACGTTGAGATCGCCTTTCCATCTCCCAAGGAATAGGGGTTGCCTCGCTGGTGGAGCGTAAACCTCCAATTGAGACAAGTCGAATTGAGATATTGTGTTTGTGCAGTATCTTGGATCCCAAGATATTGATGTCAAGCATAGTTGAATTAATAACACCCGAGTATTGGCATCACTATCGACAGAGCAAATCGCTTTTAACCCCCAATTGTTCTTGGTCTTCGCAATGGAATCAATGATATCAATTATGTCTCCCGTTTGAGGTATGCCCGATACGAAGGAAACATAATTTCGGATATAATCGAGATTACGACTTACAATCACCTCGTCACCATTATCATCATGGCCTCTGTGAGCATCGGATTCTGTGTCCTTCGATCAGTATGCACACTCGACCAAAAGATTCACAAGGAGATATACCGATGATAAGATTCTGGAGCATATCAAGGACTTTTTCTTGCACTTGTTCTATTTTTTTGATAACTGAACTGCCCAGGTACTTGTACTCATTCAAGTCGAACTTGGTGTAGAGTTTCGTGGTGGCGCATCTGAACTTGTATTTTTCCCTCAAAAGCGGCAAAGACAAATTTGGTACAGCATCAAATTTCTCTAGGAATCGATAACGCCAGACACTATCAGAGATAGCGCTGTTGGTCTTCCTGCAGACTCGTGAATATCGCGTGATGTCTGCATCGGAGGGTAGAAACCTGGCGATATTCTGGTGAATCTGAACTTGAGTGGTTAGCGAATAGAGCCAACAGAGAAACACCGCAAGTCATTTGATCTAGAATCTGCAATAACTTGTAAGGGCATGGGAATAGTCGATGGCGTCGAGCGATAAAACAATGGATTTGCGCATTCAAACGTATAAAATCCATAGGTCTTTGTCGGTGCTACCACACAGCTGGTCGAAGATCTTGACGGAAAAGATTCAAGTGTAGAAACGTACCTCGATTGGAATGCTCTTAAACAGCTGATCCAGCTTGTAACTTTGAGCAACGACTTCCGTTGTCAGTGCAAGAGGTCGCGAATCAACTATAATAACTGAGCCTATATCGGAGTCATGGCCGTCTTCGTCGTCCCCAACAGTAGTAAAACTACTGTCGGCTGCATCGATCTGAGAATCTTCATCGTCTTCATCGTCATCATCGTCACCATTGCTATCCGAGAGTTCTATGTAGTTTTTGGCTCGCTTGGTTGGAGGAACTCGGAAAGATTCATTCGTCTTCCTCTTGATTACGGTATATGGAAGTTTCGTCTGCATTGGCTGACGAGAGGCAATCTTCTTCTTCTTGGTAGGCATTTCGACGTATGCAAGCAATGACGACAAATGGGTTGGATGCGAAAGAGGAATTGAAGTGAAATTGCAAGTGCAAGAGCTTCAATTTAAATGTCTTGGAACAATTATAAGACGCCGCAATAGCATTAAAGGATTGGGAACGTACTTGGTGGTGAAGTGATGGGCGTGATGGGCGCGATGGGCGTGATGGCTTGATGGGAATTGAAGGTGATTGAGTTTTGAAAAAAAATGGATAGGCAGTCTAGTTAGATGGTGAATCCGGGCCTAGCTAATTCATGGGCAAAAGATCTTAAGATCGTAAGTTCGCAAGCAAGAATCAATATGAGCAGAGATTCAATGGATAATTTCGAAGATGTATGTAATTTGTGTGATTCTACTAAAAGACCATTAGAATAAAAGATCCACTTCGACGTATATAGCGGGAGGGTAAATGGGTGGGAAAAAAAAGAAGATCAGCCTTGTCCAGCCTTACCCCTCAACGGCGAGCCTCGCACTAAAACTAGAAAAATTGCGCTGACCTGCAGGAGCCACAAGTGCATTACGACTTTGGATTGGTCAAATGTCCAAAACAAGGAACGCAAACAAATGACCGACGAGGCTGACAAATGGAGCTTTTGGAGTGAATTGTGCAGTAGAGACGTGATAACACGGAGGAGATATCTCATAGTTCCAACCTTCAAGTGACGATAATAGGTAGGAAACGGTATCTATCGCCTTTGGATTCATCCTTTGGAAATTGATAGTAGATCACGGCGGCATTTCCTGGATGCTGTGGTGTTGGTTGTAGATATTTACGTTTCTAGGTATACAAGTTCATGCGACAAAAGAAGAAGGATCAAGATCAAAGAGAAAACTTGGATTGTTTCTCAAGTCCTTATTCATACAATGCATCTTGGTAGTACTCTTTTCTGGAGAATTACCAATACTTAAATTGAATTGATGTTTGTTTTTTGTGATGGCGACGAGTAGAAGAGTAAATATGTATATATATATATAACATTACCTACAACAACTTGCTACTAATAAATAGGTAACTCTAATTTATTCAGACAATATAACAATATCAACAATTGACATATTTCCAATGCCGAGGTCACTCTGCTTATAAGGTCAATGTCTCATTTCATCTTCATCTCATAACATCAATCTTATTTCACTTCACTTCATTTCATTATTTCATCTACTCTCCTCTCCTCTCCTCTCCTCTCCTCTCTTAACCTTATCCAACTCTCAATCCCCATCTTTGATAAGGTTAATGACATCTCCTTTTTCTCTTCGGAATTTGGAGACATCTTTATCTTCGTATCTAAGCACCGGCCTGTTCCCCATAACCTCAAAGTTCTCTCCTCAGAATTCCAACAGCCCGGATATCGCCCTTTCCCTAGGATCTGATGGCTTCCTCGGATTCGGAATCATCATCATCATCATCATCATCCATCACCTCTCCGCCTGGGCAAAGCAACCGGTAAGCACTCTGGGCATAAACCTTATGCACCTTTCCATGATCTTATTCATAACTTCCGTCCTGGGCAACAGGTAGTGGCTTAAGGATCCTCATCATCGTCTGGGCATCTGCACCTCATCTTGCATCAAATCAAATATAACATCAATCCATCAACCAACCATCAACCCATCAACCCATCAACCCATCAACCCATCACCCATCACCCATCACCCATCACCCATCAACATGTCTTCCATGCATAACAAGGATTAATTCATATGGATTATTGAAGTTCTTCCTTTCTTCCTTCAACCTTCCAATGAAAAATGTCGAAATTCATCTATTCCTCGTACTCCACCACCTCTCCCGTCCTCTCCTTTTGCTTATCTACGACTTGAATTTTAACTTCATTTTCCTGACCAACATTCATTGTTAAGAGGCCCCTCAACTACCCTTTTGAGAAACCTGCCCCCGAAGGCAAATATGGATACATCGTCTCCACAATCATCGAATCTAGATCAAGATAAGCATCGTGAGGGACAATAAACCAATCATTTACATTCATTGACCATTATTCCTTGCAGTGGCCATGATTCGACCAAATCCGTCTCCATAGATTTTGACATGGATAAACCTATCCAAGACTCCAAGTCAACACAATGCTGCGGATAGTAGGGCTATGCGGCACGGATTTATTTTCCAAATTTCTTATCGAAATATTCCTTCGTTCCGTTTTCTTCCCATAACCTCTAATTTCACCAATTTCACCAATATCCTCCCTCATCTTGTGGAATATCCTCTCGTATCTTGCTTACGCCTCCGATGAATTGATCATCCAACCTTCTCGTCAATAAACCGTCAGCCAAGGACGTTAAGTTAGTGCGCCTAGTATTTTTCTACTTCATTATATATATACTCTTCTATACATTGATCCTTTTGGCCAAGCATCTCGTTTGTTGTGCGCTCGCCATGGCTTCTACCGATAATGCCGAGAAGAAAATCGATGAGAATACCAGGGCTTCAAATTCATCCAATATTGAGGAAGGTGATGTCATTCCACGAAACGAAAACGCTGCGACGAGACACGAAGACCACACAATCGCCATTCTCGAACTCGTCAGGGCCCAAGATGTTCATCACCCTATGCATTGGTCCTCCTTCAAACGATGGGGTATCGTGGTTATCTACTGCATGTTGCAGACTTTTGTTGCCCTTACCAGTACAACTTATGTATCTGCCGAGTTCTTGATCCAAGAGAAGTTTGGGGGGACTACTCAAGTCGTCACTCTGGGCCAGAGTATGTTCATTTTGGGAACAGCGGTTGGTCCTATATTCTTGGGTCCATTATCGTAGGTTGAACACAACATATGGCGCACACTGCGATCATCGTGGTTGTGAACAGAACCAAAACTGAACATTCACAGTGATCTTGGTGGCCGTAAATGGATTTATGTTATAAGCATTGCATTCTATGCGATTTTGAACTTCGTAAGTGGTCTCGAAAAAATCATCGATGGAATCATTTTTAACAACATTTAGGGAACCGCATATGCTCTTAATCTTCCTATGCTCATCATCTTCATGTTCCTTGCGGGCACAGCTGGTTCTACCGCCCTTTCGAATGTAGCTGGTACAATTGCGGATCTATTTGGAGATATTGATGGTGCTGGTCAGGCAATGGCACTTTTCGTCATGTGTAAGAACCTAGAAATGTTCCCGTCTCCGCCTCATACATCAGAAGTACTAATGGCTTGCATGTAGCTGCAAATATTGGTCCATCTCTCGGATCTCCTGTGGGAGAGTGGATAGCGGATAATGCGAATATGGGTCTTAAATGGATCTTTCTAATCAATGTAATTATTGGTTCTGCATTCGCTATCATCATGTGTTTCATTCCAGAAACATTACCAAGATTGGTTATCGCCAAAGCAGCCGGGAAGAATCAAACCGTTGATGATCAAGAAGCTGCCATCTTGACAAGCAAACTCAATGTTCTCCAAGAAATGAAGTTTATCACGACCATGACATTCAGAATTATGTTCACGGAGCCAGTTGTTTTATTCCTTGGCTTGTACAATGGTTTCGCCTACGGTATTCTCTTCTTGTACCTCGATGGAGTATTTGATGTTTTCGTCGTCAACAACGGTCTCTCTTACATCGGCGCCGATCTCACGTACCTCAACTTCGTCGTCGGAGTAGTCGTCATGTTCCTCTTCGTTCCGGTTCAAACTTGGTTCTATGCGAGAGATCGTAAGAAGCATGGTATCAACCGTCCAGAAGCTAGATTCCTCACTTCTTTGGTTACCGTCTGGCTTTTCCCAATCACACTCCTTTGGTTTGCATTCACCTCTGATGGAAGCGTATCCTATTGGTCACCAGTTGTCGCTGGTGGTGTTCTTGGTTTTGCAGATCCGTTATTGTGGCTCAGTATGCTTAACTACATTACTGGTATGTTTTCCGTCCATCGTTACCCCTTAAATCTCGTTAAATTGAATTCCTCATTTAGACTCCTACCCCAACGTCGCCGGTGCCGCAATTGCAGCTTTCCTCATCCCCTCCTTCGCTCTCGCAGCAGGTCTCGCCCATCTCGGTGTCCTCATGTTCGATAACATGTCGACGAAGTGGGCTATGGGTACTATTGGATTCATTAGTATTGGTCTCTGTGCATTGATTTACTTTATCTATTTCTTTGGTGCAAAAGTAAGATCAAGATCGAAGCTTGCTAGAAGATTTTAGATGTATGTATGTATGAAATGATGGATGGATAAATAAATGTATGTTAGAGCTTGTATTGATTGGATATGGTGTATGAGATTTTGCATTGCATTGCATTGGGTCGCGTGGATTGGATAAAAGTTCTCTAGCGGATGCATGGTTTTGACGATGGATTATGAGACTCATGATGTATATCATTATGTTGTCCTGTATGTTGTACTGTATATGTGTATGCATAGGCTTGGACATGGGCATGAATCAGAAGGCTGGGAAATATTGATTCATTTATTTATTTATTTAATACCCTGTTTTATAGCACGACAAGAATTTTTGGCAATATTAAATTAAATCCTTGGGGTGGCCACCCATCTATTGATCTATTGATCTCTTTGAAACAAGCTTATACTACCCGTTCTTTTGTGTTTGTACAATAATTTTCGAATAATCATAATCGAGTTGACCCTTTTAAAATAGAAGACTTACTTTCCAATATACAATAATCAACCATACGTAGATGGATATTCATCGGTTCTTGAAAATACACCAAAAATGGTCATTTTACAACATTATTTATGATTCCATAATTAATTTTATATTCAATAATATTTATACTCAATTGAGAATCTAATATATATACATTTATAAATATTATTATTTTCTTTATAGGTATCTATTCCAATTTTAATTGTTTTCAATTTGAATATAAAGATATTGATTAATTAAAACGATTCGGATAAAATCCAGCCGTCAAGTCATCGTTTACTTTTCATCTACTGTTTAATAACGTGAAAAGCATCTCTATAGGAACTAACTCGACTGTGAAGTACTCAACATTCATAACTCCTTAATTCTCTGCAGTCAAAGAACTAGCTTGACGCTTCAGACCAGAGTATCCAGCCAACATCGCATGTTACCCTTCGCGCAACATTTGGCCTAGTGCTTCGCCTTGTTCCAATCCTTATAAAGAACGAGACAAAGACACCAATTTTTTCTGAATAGATACATACCCTTGTTACGAAGTTTCCTTGTCCATTCCCTCGTGAAGTAACCTTGTATGAACAATCTCATTGTGTAGAATGCAGACCGATAGAGCCGTCACGATAGGTGCCATGATGAATAGATGAGGAACAGGAACCAAACATTAGATGGCGTAGAGGGATAAGTAGCTTGGGTATTTCCGACATGACTTACCCATCTCAAACATTCGCTTTCAGTCAATTGAGCCGAAGAACCCAAGAGCTCAGAGACTTATTAGACTTTACTTCCCAACTTCTAGAACATGCAAGATACCATCATGAAAGATACCATCATGAAAGATACCAACATGCAAGATACCATCATGCAAGATAACGCTATGGATGATAACTTTTTGGAGGATAACTTTTTGGAGGATAACTTTTTGGAGGATATAGTTCTCGTGGATTACATGATTACCTTTCCAGAGAATACTGCTATGGAGGATGTCGTTATGGATAATGACTTCTTGGAGGAGATAGATTTCGGGGATAGGATGATGG
The DNA here is from genome assembly GCA_002162575.1 of Sclerotinia glacialis. NCBI lineage: Eukaryota > Fungi > Ascomycota > Leotiomycetes > Helotiales > Sclerotiniaceae > Sclerotinia > Sclerotinia glacialis. The sequence continues at coordinate 1,688,265 of NGKH01000002.1, read as the reverse complement.
AGGATGTAGAAGAAGCCATTGCCCTTTTAGAGGATACTGTTATGGAGAATACTTTTACGGAGGATACTTTTACGGAGGATACTATTATGGAGGACATCACCATGGATGAGGTAAGTACCCCCAACCTAGACAGCAAAACAAACGGCCCCTCCTACCTCGGCTGGAAAACAAGCGAAAAAGCATACCTCCTCTACCTCTACTCTGCCCACGGCATAACCGTCGATGCCACCGGCAGCTTCGTCGACAAGAGCCAAACCACCCACATCAATGTCGTGCAAGGCATGGACCAGGAAGCCCGCAAGCATCGAGCCAAAGGCGAACTTCACCAGACAGATCCGTGGCCATGCAGGAGATATAACACCAAGCTTACGCGCAAAGTAGCCGAGGAGTGGATCCGAGAAGAACGTATCATTGCGAATGAATGGATGAGGGGAAGTCTTCAGACTTATGAAATGGCTTTACAAGCCATCATCCAGAGTGAGAGATCAGAAAGGTAAAGGATGAAGATGAATTCGGCCTGCATGTGGTAGTAGAATACACTTGTAAATACAATTGTGAATACACTTGTGGATACACTTGTGAATACACTTTTGAATACGCTTGGAGCAGAATGTAGAATCGTGCAACGTGCAACGTGTTTCCTTCAAGAATCCTGTTTCGGAAATTGTTCATCTCATTGATGATTAATTAAGTCAACTCTCAACTTTCTTTTCTAACCTGTGCTTCCAGGATTCCCAGGCTGGCTCTATTAGTGAAATTCCCTATTAGTCGATTTCCTTGTTAACCGTAAACCAGAATAAAAATAGAATTTCCTTATAAAAATAAATCTTTGTGCCAATAGAATTGATTAGTGATTGATAAAAATTTGCAATATAAATTAGCTACAAGTTTTCATGAATACAGCAGAGTCTGCATACCAAGAGATTTCTACTTTACTTTTAACAACAATCTTTTCTCAATCTTAGACCTCAGCTTCTAAATCTCTATACTGTCTTACTTAAGACAATGTATCCAAAAGTCCTATATAAATTCCTCACTTAGAAATCTCATCATGAAATTCATCATCGCAACGAGAACCACCGGTTCCTTCATTTCGTGATTCTCATCGTAATCTTAATTTATATCATCCATCTCAACTCATTTCATTTCAATTCATGCCGCACCATAAATACATAAAAGTTCCCCCAAATCCCTTATGCCATATGCATCCAATCCGTCTATTGAAACATACAGTGTCTCCATGAGCACAGCAAAAGAAACTTAAGTGGAAGCGCAGACAACCAATTGGCATGATATCAACATAGACCCAAAACGCCTCTTTTCATATCTTGAACATTTCATCGTCTCCCAAGTTCACGAGGTTACTCGACTGTGATTTCCGCTGTTGGATCCTTTCTAATATCCAATTCCATCAAACCCTCTTTCTTCTCAATGACAAGACCCTTCTCATTAGCCAAATGCAATAGACAGATAAAACAATAACTGGTTGAGATATCATTCATGACTTGTTTTGGGTATACAGCCTGGAGGTTTTGCATGACTGTTGTGAATTGGAGGGTCTCGTTTTCATCAGTAGGCAATTTAAGAGGTGGTGTGGGGAGACGTGATGCGGAAAGTGAGGTATCCTGCTTTATTTTATGTTAGTGATAAGGTTTGGGGTTGAGAGACAGGGTATGAGGAACTCACAGGCTGTTCAGGCTCACTAAATCCAATACCCTTCCATAATTCCTCTTTCAGTCTCCTCACATCAACCTTCTTAGCAACTCTAGCATATTGCACATATTCGGGTCTTAATCTTCGACTTTGTGTAACCAATTGTGTACCGAAAGCGCCCTCTTCGCCGTCAACGCCTTGAGGTCCGGCATTTAATATAGCAGTGATACCATCGATACCGCCTGCACCTTGTCCTTGAGCTCCAGGTGAGAACTGTTCGCGTGCATCGGCGAATTCCATATCATCGTCGTCCATACCACCCGGCATTGCCAAACCATCATCTTGGAAGAAGTTGGCATCGTAATCTCCATGAGGTGGAGCTTCATCCTCCAATGTGTGAGCGGGTTCTTCCTTTCGTGCCCAATAATCTTCACCAATTTCGCCTTCAGGAATGTCATCCTCCTTCTTTTGACCAAAAGTTCCAAATTTTGCTCCGAATCCAGATTTTCGACTACCCATTCTAGCTTTGGGCTTAAGGAAAAGGCGTAACAGCTGTTTGGAGTTAAAATGCTTATCATCGGGAAGAAGATTCCTCGTTTTAGATTTCCAGTCTTTCTTTGGAAGAGATATTGTAGCATTGGTTGCTGCATGTGTATAGATAGTTTCAGCTAGGCTAGCACTTAGTGGAGACATAAAGTCAATCTCGAAAGGCTCTTTCTCCTTGCGAGTCTTCGTAACCGCTGGTTTGTTGACGTCTTTAATCTTTCGTATCCTCCAATGCTCAGGACCGGCCCAGTTTTTCTGCAAGGCCTCGTCGAAATAACTCAAAATATCGTCATGACCACCTTCCGTCTTTGATCCACGATCAAGAGAAATGACGTACTCGCCGGTCTCGGGGTCGAATGAACCAGCATGTCCTTCTCCATCCTCGCCATCGCCACCATCATTGTCGTATCCTACATCGTGAACTCGCATTCGTGGTTCAATCGCGGCGTCACGAGCCCAAGCTTCACCACCTTCACCAAATCCAGCATCATCTGGAATATCGAAGTTTCCGAGGAGACCATCATCGTCGTCATCAAATCCAATTGGGTTGTCATCATCGAGGAAAATTCCCGACCTGTCATCTACCCCGTTGTCTTCTGTCTTGTCTTTATCTTTTCGCCAATCTTCCGGTGCCTTTAGGAACGGAATGTCCATGGAACCAGAAGGATCTCCGAGGTCGAAATTCTTCAATGATGGACAAATATCCTGTTCTTCAAGGAAATCCAAGTTTGGGAAAAACTTGATACCCAAAGCTTCCACATCTATCTCTACATCATCTTGATCCTCATCCTCATCATCTTTTAGCGTAACATTTGCCGATTCTAAAACTTCTTCCTGATCCTCCTCCTCAATGGCATCGTCCTTTCGTCTTCTGCCCCGTCCTTCTGCCGATGCGTCGCCTGCATCATCACTACTGTCAAAAACTATACGTCCTTTAGAATCGATCGAGAGATGATTTAAGAGAAGACCCTTGGCCCCGCCCTCATCGAAATCTGCAGATGCCTTTTTGAATAAAGGATCAACAGAAAACTCAAGTTCAAACTTTTTTAATTGTAATGCTGAAAATGAAGTTGCGAGAGTCGCTTCCGATGAACGTTGAGTCTGAATTCATGATTAGCCACGGTTTTCTAGTGCATGTAAGTAACAATGGTGTGCTGTGTTCGAAATCGACCAGATTTGCCAAATAGAGTTGTTACAACCCGAGTGTTGCGGTTTAGTGACTTGACGAATACAAAGAGTAAGAATTATATCACCAAACCACCACATCTTCGATCACTGATAAACCGATACTGGTATATTAAAGTCCAATTGCAAGCAACAAAAGCATTTGGACCCCTTGGCTGCGAGTATAAGTTGGGAGGAAAAGCGTGACACAAGGCCCCACCCATTGAACCCATCCAACAATCGGACTAGCGCCCTCCGATTGGACCAGGAACAATATCGTTGATGTATAGATGTACTTCACTGGATTTCCTCCTCTGTGGAACAAAACAAGAAGCAAAAATGTAGGACAAAAGAACATACAACAGTGGTGATTCGCTGGTGGTCACCCACCCAACTACTAATCCACCGATCTGAAGCTTGTGTATGGCAGAGCGGACGGGATGCTCAATTCTCTTCAGTCTATGGTCGTATGTGAAAGAAAGGTCTCATCTCATATTATATTCAGATGAAAACCACTTCTCATCTCCATTTTCTCAAAACGTGCCACTCGGCACAAGGCCTAAAGATCCCCATTACACTCCACCAGTATGCAGTATGCAGTATGCGGTATGCGTTAGATATATAAGAATTAGAACTGAACATAGTTTTGCTTCGCACTGAACATCTCAACTATGAGACTCCACCAGGTCTCAAAACGCTAATACGCAGGCTGAGGAAGAAGAAAGCAATCATGAATGTGCTTCAGACGTACCCTTTTCTTTGCCTTCTTCCTGACAACTCCATCTTCGTCTTCTACCTCTTCTTCGCTCTCATCACCTTCACCCTCACCCTCCTCATTCTCGCCCCTCTTCTTTTTGTTGTTCCCGCTGTCTGCTAATCCACTCAAAAGTTTGCCGGTCTCTGTAGCCACACTATCGACTCGACTGGTATAAATCTTCACACATCCATCGAGAGTGTAACTGGCCTTTTGAAAGTTGACCCCATCACCCTCTTTCAAAAGTGACATATCATGAAAATAATCAATCAGCGCAAAGTTCCAGGAATTCGCAGCATTGATCTTGTTGTCCGTGGCCATCTTCATCCATTCTTCGAAATTTGCGAGAATTGGAACACGCTTCATGGGGGTTACTGCGTTCCCCCCCACCATCATAACCCCGCCATCGAGTTCATTCTCTTTCCCCAAACGCCCTGGGGTTCTGTGGTTTGAAGATGGCGAAGAGCTCCCTGCCCGATTGAAATTCAGCAATTTTCGTGGAGTGGCGGCCTTTTTGATTTCGTTCATCTGAGTTTCGTGGTGGGCATTTCTTGATTTTAATCGTCTTGCCTTTTCTTGCGCATCGTCATTGAGAGCCAGTTTCACCGGCGATGTATCGTTCAAAGGTACTCTATTTCGAGTCAGTAGTGAAAAGTCTCATTCTGCACAGCACGCAAACGCAAAGTATCACATCTGCCAAAGATATGGACTTCCAAACACCACGCATAGCAACCAGGGAATTCGTACTTCACGGGAGATTTTGCGGGAGTTTGTAAAGAGCCAGAAGCAACTCTGCCCCTACTGGCATTTCGATTTTGTGCGACTCTAGGCATATCAAAAAAATAAAAATTGTCGTGATAGACAAATCTGTTGCAATGATGTTGAGTTTAGAAGTTTGTTTATTTTCATTATTTACATTTGATTTGGCAGGGACAGCGGGGGATCGACTTCCCAAACCCCGACCTGAGTAATAATAGCCTCAGGTATCAAGAAAATGGCTTACATAAAGTCAATACCTCGGGGTTGCCACATTCATCATGATAGATGATAAATTCAAGGGTGTCGAGTTCTTTACAATTCATTCACAGATTCCCAAGTCAGATAAATATCGAGTAAGAAAATATATCCTTTTCATTTTAGCACAACAAACAATCTCTCATTGCAAAAAGTTGCTTAATCCTCAATCCCTGTCAATACTTTTCACCACAATTGCAAGATTGGCCTGGCCGTCTTGTCATTGATCGCTCTTATCAGTTTTATCGATAACCTTAGCTACTTGGCTACTTTTGTGTGCTAGTTCTGAAGTCAAGGTGGATTCGTACGCTTTGCCATTCGATCTTATGACGACGATTCCTTTTACTGCCGGAATCTCCTATTAATGATTTGCACCCATACATGAATGAGCTCTGGACGGCTTAGCTCGCACAGCCCAGGTTACGACTTCCGAGTTTTTGCTTTGTGTCAGGTCTTTTTTCTTCTCATGAACTATTGATATCTTTACCGTTGTAATCGCAATCGCACTTCTCCGGCGAGAGCTTTAGGTCCAAATCAGATCATGCATCAAGCATGCATCGAACTCCCTCCTATAAGATGTCATCCCGCTTACCGACACGATCCAAATACAACTTTCGAGCTTTCTATCTCACCATCTTAATCATCTCATCATTAGCTGTCATAAGTCTTGTCGCAGACCAGAGTGCGAAATATCGTCATGGTTCCCAATATGGCGTGGCACAAAAACGAGCATTGCATGCGCTGGACAGTGGGAGACTTGTGAAACGGGATGAAGAGGTTTGTGGAAACCAAAAGCTATGCGACATTCTGTACTAAATATCGACGTTATAGTGTCGTCTTGTCCACCATGCCGAGGACAAATGCGGATTCATACTAGAAAATTGTCCCGATGAAACTGCTGGGCTCCTAAATTACCTCTCGCTTTACTATTGCAAATTACCAAAGGCCCAACCTGTGGCTCTCACCATTCTCATATTATGGCTTGGGCTGTTGTTTTCGACGATTGGAATCGCAGCAAGTGATTTTTTCTGTATCAATTTATCAACAATTGCGAGCATACTTGGAATGAGCGAAAGTATGGCCGGCGTTACATTTCTAGCTCTTGGTAACGGCAGCCCGGATGTATTCTCGACGTTTGCTGCAATGAGTTCGCATAGTGGCAGTCTTGCGGTAGGTGAGCTCATTGGAGCAGCCGGATTTATTACTGCAGTTGTCGCAGGGTCGATGGCTTTAGTTAGGGAGTTCAAGGTTGGAAAAAAGACATTTGTGAGGGATATTGGTTTCTTCATAGTTGCAGCAAGCTTTAGTATGGTGTTTCTTGCGGACGGCGCCCTTCACCTATGGGAATGTTTTGTGATGATTGGGTTTTACCTTTTTTACGTGGTAACAGTGGTTATGTGGCATTGGTACTTGGGAAGGCGACGACGCCATCGTGAGAGAGAGGCTGCAGCTCGTGGCCAGTATTTAGCAATGACAAACGAAGAAATAGAGGTCACCGAAGAAGATGGTGACGATGAAGATGCGCCAGCAGGAGAGAGGGGCTTCCATGGTAACGAAGATTTTGCGGCATTAGAACGTGGCTCTAGTCCTCATCCTCGAGTACCAGAAGACGAAGACAGTGATGAGGATGGAGATGAAGGTAGGCACATTGCTGCTGAGGTGGCTAGCAGTATGCGAGTAATCAGAGCATCCGGTAGCCGCAGGAACACCATAACTCCAATTCGTCCCAGTTTGGTGGGTGCTCTAGAGTTCAGGTCGGTTCTATCGTCGTTACAAAAGTCTCGGGGCTCCCATGGCCCGCCTATAAATTTACGACGATATTCAGACGACCCATCAGCATCACTTGATCAACTTAGGACATCTGCAACAACATCAGCTCCGGCATCGGAATATGCCTTGAGTATAAATCCTATTGAGGGTGACGACAATGATACGGAGCAGTCTATGCTAGACCCCAAGCGTAGTAGAGCTGTCTCTTTGAACGCTGCGTCAGCCCTTAGACCTACTGACCCAGCCGCATTCACTGTCGCACATGTGCCAGATATTGGCATTGTGGCAGCCACTCCAACTTTTCCACGGCTGTTAGATGTGCCATATACAACTAGCAGCCCCGCTCCCAGGTCGCCAACATTATCTATCTCGCCTCCTCCGTCTTTTGACGGATCACAAAATCACAAGCTATTCACAAATAGCACACCACGTTGGAATGATGATTTGTTGGCACCACCTGGAAATGACTCTCCAGCAGTGTCACCCCGACTTCCCCGCTCTCCAGACTTACGACCTAAGATTTCACCTTCAAATTCTAGTAGATCGCGAACAGTACAACGACCTCAACTTCAAATACCGACTTCATCGAGGGATAGCTCGCGAACTCGGATACAATCACCCATATTACCATTTCCTCTGTATATGGATTCGCCAGCGTTCATGTCGGTAGCTAGCTCTAAGGCTCCAAGTATTGTGCTACCAGATTCGGAAATTGCGCCCGAATCAATTAATCTAGAGCATGAGTTGTACTACACGGAAAGGCCAATTAGGTGGTGGCCATATCGCATATTACCTAGCCCACAAATCGTACTTTCAGCTTTGTTTCCTACACTATGTACATGGAGAGACAAGAGCGGGTGGGATAAATTTATTAGCATTGTCTCGGCCCCGAGTATATTTCTTTTGGCAATCACACTGCCGGTAGTCGAATCGGAATCCAAAGATGAGGACGAAAAGATAGACTTTGCTGAAGAAAGAAGGGAATCTGGCACACCAGGAAGGAGAAATACTGGCCCTTTACTGATCCCAGATAGCCCATCAATGGTCTCGGAAGCAGACCCAGAATGGTCACAATACCAACGAAGTCAGCGGGACACTCAATCCGAGGAATATCCTTGTTCACCTGTTTCGAATTTCAGTCAACAAAACACTGCCGCAGTAGCAATCTCGGCCGAGAGTCATCATCCTCATTCTCGTCCAATTCCAATGTCACCCCCCAAGAGAATCAACTCGACCCACGAGGATGTAATGCATAGTGGGCCTGATGTAGAGCATTCTAGAGGTTGGAACCGCTGGCTTGTCGTGCTCCAATTGTTTACAGCACCTATCTTTGTGATGTTGATATTTTGGGCTAATAGTGACGATGGTGACTTAAAGTCGCTGGCACGCCTGGTTTTGTTTTCCCTTCTCGGGTCTTTGGTAGCGATTGCCATTCTCGCACTAACAACAACCCCTTCGAGGCCCCCCAAACATCGTTTCTTGCTTTGTTTCCTTGGTTTCGTCGTCGCTATTGCTTGGATTTCCACTATTGCCAATGAAGTTGTCGGAGTTCTCAAGGCGTTTGGTGTCATTCTAGGTATCTCAGATGCAATACTTGGTCTCACTATTTTTGCCGTTGGCAATTCATTGGGCGACCTCGTCGCCGATATCACGGTAGCCAGATTAGGATATCCCGTTATGGCACTGAGCGCTTGTTTTGGAGGACCGATGCTGAACATCCTCATCGGTATCGGTGTCAGTGGCGCATATATGACGATTAAAGATGCCAACCACAAACACTTCAAGCACCCGAACAAAGATATCAAGTACAAGCCATATCAAATTGAAGTCAGTGGGACGCTGATGGTCAGTGCCATCACTTTACTGATCACTTTAATCGGGCTCCTTATTGCGGTACCCATGAATAAGTGGGTGATGAGCAGGAAGATTGGATGGGGCTTGATCATTCTGTGGTCTATTAGTACAGTAATCAACGTTGGTGTGGAAATCAGTGGGGTGTGGGGTGATAATTTGGACTTATCTACCTTTTTTTCATGAGCTTTCAGAATATCATTAATGCACGGGATGAAATATGTTTTATAAAGAGACAAGGGGGAGATAGAATTGTACTATACCCCCGGGTTATATAGGTAGCGTTTTGGGTATGATTTCAATGGATGTGATATATTGAAATATCAATACTTTATGCAAAAAGAATGAGATATTCCCAAACCATATTGGCATCGAATCATGATGTCCCGGGGTTGCTAATAACTATAATGAATAATGTACACATAGATGAAAGATGAAAGAGTAGATTCGACACCTAGGTACTACTAGGTAGGTAGTAAATATACATTCCCATCAAATTATGGAAAACACAGCTTCATCTGAACCTGATAGAATAGCGGCCTTGTATCTAAGGATTTAGTTTATCCGAATATTATCCGATTCGAGACACCGCCCCGCTAAAGCACATCGGACAAGACAACAAAGTGCTCCCTCCAACGATGAAATAGGATACTCAGCAGGATACCTACGTAACCTTAACAATTATTCTACCCCTCACTCCCACCCTTTTCGAATTAATCAAGATCACTCTTGTGAGACGCCATCATTTGCGACGACCTGCAAAAGCTCGACGCTTTCTTATTCACACCACAGTATCTTCTAGCCTTCGAGTTAACCTCGCTGGCTATCGCGATAATGAGCACCATGCTCCCAGGGGCACACGTCTTCTCTCATCAACATCAATACAATCCGCAGGTTGACCAACCATGGATGCAACAGCAGACCCACCATCAACAGGCACAGCAGCAGCATGCGGCGGCGGTATCCGCTCATTACAATCGCATGGCGGTTCAAAGTCAAAACCACAATGCCGCGGTACCTTCAATCTCTTCCAACCACGGACAAGACCCAGCTATGATCGACTCCAACGTTTCGGAGGAAAATAGAAGGACTTTGAACTTCATTGCAGATTTACTCAATGAAGAGACCAGGGAAGCTGCCCTTTTAGAGCTCAGCAAGAAGCGCGAGCAAGTCCCAGAGCTTGCATTGATATTGTGGCACTCATTTGGTAAATTACGCAGCTGGATAGGATAATGAAATGGTTTGCTGACAGTTTTAGGTGTCATGACATCACTTCTCCAAGAGATAATCTCTGTCTACACTCTACTAAATCCCTCCCAACTGACCGCCGCCGCTTCAAATCGAGTCTGCAATGCCTTGGCACTTCTACAATGTGTTGCTTCTCACAATGAGACTCGCGCCCTCTTCTTAAATGGTTAGTCACCCAGACATTGAAGTACAAAGCGCGGTACTAACATTAACAGCTCACATCCCTCTCTTTCTCTATCCCTTCCTCAACACGACTTCTAAATCCCGACCTTTCGAGTATCTACGTCTTACCTCTCTCGGAGTCATCGGCGCTCTTGTCAAGAATGATTCATCTGATGTCATCAACTTCCTCCTCACTACCGAAATAATTCCATTATGCCTTCGAATTATGGAGACCGGATCAGAACTCAGTAAGACAGTCGCAATCTTCATCGTGCAGAAGATCCTTCTCGATGACCATGGTCTGAATTATATCTGTGCCACATACGAGAGATTTTATGCTGTCGGCACAGTACTCAGCAATATGGTTTCACAACTTGTTGAACAACAAACGGCACGATTGTTGAAGCATGTTGTCCGCTGCTTCCTTCGGTAAGAATATCTCCCAAGACTTATTATTTCAATTTCACTAATATGACGACTAATAGTTTGAGTGATAATGCTCGAGCCCGAGAAGCCCTCCGCCAATGTCTCCCTGAACCTCTTCGCGATGCCACATTCTCCTCGGTCCTACGCGACGATGCTGCTACAAAACGATGCCTTGCACAGCTCCTCATCAATTTATCCGATAATGTTGTTGAATCTTCATCCGGTCACCAAGGTCTTTAATCTCAAGTTCCTACTTCTACTTTCAATGTACAATTATAAAAGCACCGATACGACGCAAACGAGCATGGGGGATTTCATCTTCGGTTTTGCATAGACATCAAGATACCCGGTCTTCTTTTCGGAAATGTCGTAGGTCTCTGCAGCTGGTCATTAAAGGGTTCATTAAAAGCATTGCGGGGCAAATAGGGTTGGTTTGAAGGGTGTTTTACGCGGCTTGTTTCAATGAAGGTAAGAGCTGACGGTTGCAGCTCTTTACCAACCCAGGGAGCGTGAACCTACTTACGCCATTACTCAAGATGGATATTTCCTTCTTTATTTACATTGCTTGGTGTTTACTACTCTGTACTTGGTCGTTTTGAAGGCGTTGGGGGTTATCTTATATGCTGCACTATAATATAATGCTGCTGGGGAAATGGTTTGTAAAGTAGGCGAAGCTTCAGCGTTCAGGAATAGAGATACATTCTTGATATAAGCATAAACATAAAAAGCAATGTATAATCAGCATAGGCATCTATGAGATACTCTGTAGAAATTTTCAACACAGATGATACGATCAGGGAGAAGCCGGAAAGGCTAGAATAGAAGTCGAAAAGTTAAATCAGCTCCGGGCTATGCTATATATAACTCCATCTAGGTGTCTGCAACAAACCGGGGTTTCAAACATGTCCGAATCTGCGAGTCTTGCATGGTCGGCAACCTGGGATGGACATATATATATGTATATCGATTGAATTTAGATGAAATGCGGATGAGAATGGGTTAAATGAGATGTAAGAGGCTGAATCATCATGAATCGTCTAATACCTCCTCTAGGACTAGTTCGAATCTCGATGGATCCTATCCCCGCAATTGAATAGTAATCAAATAAATCCAAACTCTAAATTCTCCTTAGCCTTCCTTGGACGTGGACACCAACAAGCCCTTGGATTACGAAATGGTTGAGCTTTGAGGAAATGAAAACGTCAAGGCCATCTGCAGACTGCAACAAAGAAAATTTGAGGTATTGATAGTTGAGGTAGAGCTGAAAAGCCTTGTACCTTGTCATTGGGAACAAGTCTAAGTAAGATCTCAGTATTGTCGGCCTTTTCATGTTCAATTGTTAATTCGGACTATCACTCTGAAGTGAAGTCCGTCCTTCCAAATCAATCATACACCGTCGGCGACGACAAGTCAACTGCCGGTCATACATAAGGCGTAATATTTATTACCTTGGTGTTCAAAACTACCAACACAACGCCACCACTGGCTGGTCAAAGATGAATTCTTCTTCATATGATCATCTTCGTCCACCTGGGGATAATTATGCCTTGACCATTCTCACTCAAGCGGCTATGCCTTCATCCAATAGTTCCATTTCGCTATCCAACCCTACCGGTTCTAGCCTCCCGAATGATAAGCATGGTAATAAAAACAACAACAACACTAATAACAACCATGGCTCTAGCAATAATGCTGTCTTAACACCACGTGGACCGCCTATCACAACTTCAATCTCTTCATCCACGATCACTAATCATCCTACCGATATCTCACAATACAGTCTTCAGCCTTCATTACCCAACCTCGTTGAAGATTACACAAGATCTCATCCAGCCATGGACGCGCTTGTTTTTGATCCTACAGACCAATTCTCGCAGAGTGCCTATATGAACCATTCATTCCAACCAGGATATTCTAGTAGTCTGGGTATTTTGAATGCGGAGAAGTACGATGATGGTAGGGCTTCGATAGGATCTCAGAGTCGTAATGTAATGAGTAGGAAGAGTCAAATGTCGGATCAGATACCTTTTGGAATATTGGAAAGAAATGGAAATATTAGTGATGATGGGCCACCAACTGAGGAGCAGGAACAAGAGCAAGGGAAGAAGTGTAGGAAGAGAGTCAGAAACGAGTCCCTAATTCTGGATGATGATGACGAAGAAGCTCGAAAAAAGGTGAGAGGGAGACCGAGAGTCGATACTAAGGATCAAACTGCCGCCGATGTAAGTTGTCTGTGTTTATGTAACATTTTTATTTGGCGAAATCTCCTTGTTTGGCACAGTTTCAATATCTGGGGTAGGATACTGGCCACTTATGTTCTCTAAAACTTGGCTATATCAATAACATTGCTGATCATTACCTAGAGGCGAAGAACTCAAATTCGACTGGCCCAAAGAGCTTACCGTCATCGCAAAGAGACAACGATTTCTTCTTTAGAGAAGCAGGTTCAAGAGCTTCGGGGTACAAATGAAGAAATGAATAATGTATTTCTCAACCTTTACGATTCTGCCATAAGTCGAGGTCTTCTACAGCGTGAGCCAGAGTTTGGCCAGCAACTTCAATCGGCCACGGAAAAATTTCTTGTCCTCGCAAAACAGAACGCCAGTGATGATAATTTAAAGGACGACGTTGAATCACCAGACAATATTGCACATGAGCCTCATCTTGAGACCAAACCCTCCTCAAGTCGTCGAAGTACTCAACGCACATCCCCTCCCATTTCGCTCCCGGAAGAGCCGACTGTCACCGAGACGACAAATCCCTGGGGCGGATATATTGTGTCGAAGGATACAAGTCATGAGGAAGAAAGGCAGACCGAATATAACCAACAGGGCACAAAAGACCCTAAAAATTTCGAGGTGGTTAGCAGGGCAACCGAGGATAATGCGAGTTTTTCCTTCGACTACATGAATCTCCAGCAATACCGAACCGAGATATCCTCTCCTACCATTGATGATTTTTCTCAATTTTTTTTCCCGCAAGCCCAGATCCCGCTTCCTACTACCCACTCTTACTGTGAACTTTCATTTGCACGTCGAATGCACCGCGCAACGGCGGAAATGGGTTATCGGCTACTCACATCGCCAAATATTTCAACAGAAAAATTCCAAAAGGTTTTTGGCTATTGCTTGAAATATGAAACCATGGAAGGTTGTGTATCACAATTACAAATGATTATCAATAGTACAGCGAAAGATACACTCTACAATTTGCGCGCTCCGTTTGTTCACCTCGGAGGGGCAGGTACACACTATCCCAATCAAGGCTCTGACACTGACAATGAGTTAATGCCTAAGTTTCGTACTGGATTCTCCATGGGCCCTTTTCCCGCAGCATTTACACCAGCTTGGGAAAATGTCAGTTCTGATATGAAATGTACTGCTCCTAAGTTTGAAGGCGACTTCTTCGATCCCGATGATGTTGAAGGATATCTCAGGGGCCATGGATTTGATCCTTATCCCGCCGCCGATTTTATCACAAGTCAGATAGATCTCGAGGCTTTAGTCAAGGTCGACAGTTCAGAGACTGACAGCACTGACTCGAGATCCCCTCCTACACCTCGAAGTCCGACAGGTAACGTCCTCGATGACACTAATCAAGATGCATATGACTTTGGTCATAATAATGGTGATTTAAGTAAGGAAGTTCAAAACGATAGTATTTCCTCTTTTATGAAATTTCCATCGTGGAATGCCAATACTACCAAGGGGACAAATCCCTTCGATTTATCCGGTCCATTATTCGGTGGTACAGCCGGTTTCAATTCTGAAAATGCCTTTCCTATTATTACTCCAAAGAGCAAGAAACGTATAGTGACCATTAAAGTCGATACTCTGATACAAGGTATGTTGTGTAGACATTGAGGTTTGGACTTTAGCTGATCGTAATCCTTTTTAGAATTGGCTGTCCATGCATCCTGCATAGGGCGCAGTCCTGGATTCAGACGAGCCGATGTGAATGCTGCTATTGTTGCTGCAGCCAAAAAAGCTGGATTCGAATGAGCCACGAGTAAATCTGTTTCCTAATGGTTGGGAAACCACAACTTTAGCACCTGCCCGAATGCTATCAATCAACTTGGAACTCTGAATGATGGCCAACCTTAAAAGTATTTCATGACGCCTATCAGTTTTGCCTGAACTTTAAATCTATCAACGCGCTGATGTTCACCTAAAATATCGTCTCAATACTTCCTTTAACTTTGGATTTATCGCTATACATTTAATTTACAAGCATCAATCGCTCTTCAACAGTAATTTCACATATAGTTTGTTTCCCACATCTAAAAATACGGTGCGATTCAAATCCTTACAGCGAAAATTCTACATTCGCAATTGCGGATCAAAGTCAGTACATCAGTCTCCAAATGAGATCATCTCTTGATGGCATGCAAACTGATCATCTTCAGTACCGAGAAACTTATCAAGGGAGGAGGACTCCAACAAAGCAGGTACGGGTACGCATTCGAAGGCCGACAGTGCGCTTGTTCAAGCTGGCAAACCCCTTGAGATTGGGAAAATGGCTTTCACAGTCGATCAGCCCCCAAAATCCGAAATTCCCATCACCACACCAGACTACTTTAGTTCCAAGATGCGTGCGCTAAACCCCCCGCAACCATATAAGCCTAATTCTACCATCGACCCTTCAACTGCCTATAAATATGTAGCGGATATCCGGAGCGGCGAGATGTCAATTCAAGACCTCCGTAAGATACAAAGTAAGATATTCTAAATATTCGTTATGCAGTGTGTTCAATGGTCCGGACTGCAGTCCAATTAGACGTTTTAATCTTCGAAAATTATTCACTTTTATGAATTGATGCTCCTGAATATATTTACATTCCAGTATTCAAAAGCACCTCATTACCCGACTGCAGCTCGGACTGTCATTCTGAAAATTTCGACCCTCAATGTACAAACTGACTCGTCGCACTAGTCTCCAAAGTTCTGCAAAGGCCTACCATCATCACTCAGCCGCCAACACCCGAAACCTCATACCAACGGAAATTCAAGATACAGCAACTCGAAAGCATAGCTACCATCGATAGAATAAGGCTCAAATTCCGATGGAATAAT
Organism: Sclerotinia glacialis; assembly: GCA_002162575.1. Taxonomy (NCBI): domain Eukaryota; kingdom Fungi; phylum Ascomycota; class Leotiomycetes; order Helotiales; family Sclerotiniaceae; genus Sclerotinia; species Sclerotinia glacialis. The sequence continues at coordinate 1,672,605 of NGKH01000002.1, read as the reverse complement.
TTGCAGAGGCAAACAAGAGTGGGATACTATAAAGGACCCTTTGTGATTATGCACTGGGAAATGGAAGAGGGATCTCTGAGGCTTGAATACACACCGAAAGAACATGAGCATGAGATGGAAGGGTAATAGCTTGTGGATGTCTATAGTTGAATCTTGGATCGGGTAGTTGGGTGTAGAGGGGACTCTTATTGTATTGATTATAAGAAGCGATTGGAATATATGCGGATGGTTGATCCACATCTTTGGATGATGGAGTGAGTGATGAATTATGGGGACGGAGAATGGGGAATGAGTTGTTTTATCAAAGCAGATGGACTTAGTCTTGGATCAGGATACCTGTCAGCGGACTTGAGCGTTTATTCGTTAGTGTTACATTATGGATAATGAAATTGTTACTTTTATCATGTTCTGGTTGCAGAGATGTTGGGGTAAATGATCAATCATATCATTGAGTAATAAACACTCTGGCGAGAATCATAGTTTGTGAAAGAGTTATCTTTTCGAATCTTGTAATGTAAGACTTGGTTCTGGTTTATGGGTTTTCATATTTTTTATATTTTTTTATAGTTTCTGTAGTATATTGTATGTATCGGCAAAATATATATAAATATATATAGCAGTATCAAGAAGTATCATTTCAAATAATCACATCTGCGCAATGTTGAGATACACCAAATCTCGGTAATGAATTCAATTTAATGGTTGATATCAGGGAGAAATCATCTCTTGAATAAGAAAGTATGAAGAAGTGGTTTGTAGTGGATATAGATTCATATAATGAGGACGAACAAACTTGATCAGGTAGCTCCTTCTACTTTTTGATGTCGTTCCTTCTTCATTTGTTAATGTCAAGCAAGACCAGAATAAAAATAAATATTCCGTCTTCTCTCCTCAACAAAACATCAACTTCACTCAGCATTTTCAAATCAATCAATTGTCAATATTTTTCTTGCCTCATTCATAAAGATGTCGACAAGAGCTGAATTAGATCAATGTGCATCAATGCTAGCCGATAAGACTGGAAAATACTTGGCATACAAGGCTGCAGTTGCAATCCATGATCTGTTTGACCTGGATGAGAGGGAGGAACGAATTTACACAGACTTCGACAAAGCTGGTAACATTTTCGATAATACTTCTTCCTCGACGTTGAAAGAAATATGGAGGCTCGCGAATTACCTATTGGCCCTAGACCTGAGTATTCCGAGGTACTGGGCAGTAAAACTACAAATTTCATGCCTTCAACACGCAAAAAGATTTGAGGTATTAACAAGGCAGCTCGAGTATCTGGAAAATAATCCGAATGTCAAAGCCTCAAAGGAGCTTTATGAGTATTTGATTGAAACGTCGAGTAGGGCTTGGACTGAAATTTTAGGTAATATCAAAATAGCTCGGAATTTCAGAATCTCTGATGACGAGAATGCTTTACAATGGGCTTTTGAAATTATGGCCAACCAAGGATCACCGGATGATTTATGGTTCATGAAGAGCTTGAAAAAGTATTATCAAATTTCGAGACCACTAGTGGATGGAATCAGTATTATCTCTTCCGACTTTGTAATGGGTGATATTATTCGCGAAGAAATTTGGTGTGTTGTTACGGGAACTTGGGGACCAGTAAGTCGTCTGAAGGTTGTTAGGATCGTCCCGTCACGGATAGGTTCAGATGAATTGGGTGCAATGTTTCCCAGGACATTTTTTGGCGGACCATACCATCCCGAGAATGCTTTACTAGTCGACCAACAAATCGCAGAACTTTTCGAGGCAGGTCGAATCTCTATTATACCATCCAGTAGGGACTATAATGGATTGATGTTATGGGAAATCCGGATCATGGACTCCAGCCTTTGGAAATGCAGACATCACAAACTAGGCTGTTCGTTTGAGGATATTCATAGATGGCAGTTGAATTTTTTGAATAGATTTAGACCACGGCAAGACTACCTGCAATTCCATTGGTTTATTTGCTTGGCAATCTCACAAGCAAAGAATTTTGATGAGGGAATGATGAATATGGAAGTGGCTCATGGTTTGAGAGCTTGGGGATTGTTGGAGGAGGACAACGAGGTCTTTCGGGTGAGAGAAGGTTTGATCCTAGAGTTGAGCCGTTGCTCAGGTTGTAAGCTTCCTCTTCATAATACGTCACAAGATGAAATTATGAAAGATTTGATAACAAGGATCCTCAAGGTGGATGCTGTGGTTGAAGGTCAGTAGTTAAAATAAGGGGAACTGTACTAGCCGTTAAAGCACTCTGAATGTCGGAAGTAGAGTGTAGGATTCTGTTGGCGTGTACGTATATTGTCTATACACAACATAATTAATCACAGTGTTCTCAAATATTTTCCAAACCAGGAATCTGATTATCTGATGTTTGATTCCACATTGAAATTGCTGACTAGAGGAAAATAAGAATCATCCTTACCTTTCTTGATGTCGTAATACTACGATATTAAAGCAGTTTAAAATGAAGTACGATATTCGTGTAGTATACACAGTTTAATGGTAAAGATTAACCATCTAATCAAGAATCAAGAATCTCATTCTTCAATATTCAGTTTGATATTTAAATCGTCGTCTGTAGGAGGGGAATTTTTCGATTTCTTCATGTAAATTACTTGGAATGTGATGTAGATAAGGATATGCCAAAACCCCCCTGAATTAATCACTCGCTAAGTTTGTTGGTCGTGCCGCATTTCTGCGAGTGAGTGAGTGTGCACTGTGCATATTCTGATATGTAGTTGATAGGATCAATGTCTAATGAATGTACTATCCTAGGATATCTCCGAGAATTTCAAAACAAACTAGGTAGCCCGGCATAAATAGCAGTCAATACTAATGAACATATGAGTCGAATGAACTTGATATTGCGACAGGAAAAGTGGTGTTCCAACTAAGATTCCTTCAGTCCAGCCCAACCCAACCCAACCCAACCCAACCCAACGCAATGCACGCGGCCCAGCATATTATCAATGTTGAATCGGAAAATCAAGGGCGAATATCCCCCCATGTTTGGTGTTCAAATGATCATAGCACAGCTGAGATTTCGTAAACGTTTTCAGACACATCCAACAGAGATGTGCTCCACACTGGCACACGATGTGATTACAACCGTGCGTCTTCTCAATCGGCGTCGTGCACATGGGACAATTCTTGATGCCCATCCTCTTCATCAATGTCAGCGTTGCTTCATACCTCCCCGACGTTTCGTCCGCGTGTTCCGCGCATGTTTTGTTCTCGTGCGGTTGGTGGCAAGAGGTGCAGATTACCGTGCAGCATTCGACACACGTGTTGAAATGCATCGTGTTGGTTACGCGATAGATGGTATTGCAATTCGGTTTGGGGCAGTAGCGGAATGCCTGCGCATTGCGTTGAATGTGCGTTGAGAAGGAGGCTTTGAGGATGTCTTCAAATGCCCGGGATGAGAGAATCTCTTGTAATTCTTCGAGGCTAAAGACCCGTTGGCATTCTCCCGTGTTGCCGTGACAATTGATTGAGAAGTCTTTTCCGGTAGAGCTGGCGGCGTTGCAAGAGAGTTCGAAACACTCCATGCAATATACGTGATTGCATCTGGTTAAGACTGGGTTTTCAGCTGGACCCCAGCACACAACACAATTCCCGGTGGCGGTGGCGGTGATTGACCCGTAAATCAGCTTGAATTCTCTCTTGCTAACCATTCTTAGTGCAGTCTCATATTGCTTTTCCGTACCTCCGATCAATATTCTCTTTGGCGTGGGAACAATATCAAATGCGGCGACATTCGCTCCAAGTGCAGCGGTAATCATCTTAAACCCACCAGTACATGCCCACCGGAACTCTTCGGGTCTCAAGTTGATGATGCGAGTCGAATGCGATTCGGCATTAACAATATTTGTGATAATCGATTCCACCTCTTTGCACTTTTCTTCCGAGCCATAGAGTTTGAGCTCTTCCTTTCTTTTGTTCCGCACGATAATAACCCCATGCACTTGTTGTATTTTCTTTAATCTCTGAAAGGCAGTTCCATTGCCGATTAGGGAAGGTTCCCACAAAGGTTTTCCATCACTCATCACCGTGACTCCATCCAAGATCTCATTCAACGTCTCCTTCGCAGCAGCCACATCTTTGGATACCTCGCCTTCAATCCTGAGAACCCTATATTGGTATCTGAGACCAGCGCTGGGATAGATTTTAAATTTCAAATGCTGTTCATTCCAAACTTGGCTTGCAGTGCGAATCCGACTCTGCACGGCATTGAAAATCGAGCTCGAGACCTTGAATTTCGCGCTGCTAAGAAGCTGAACGGTCAAGGTCATCGTGGGGCAGAATGGTAAAGGCTTATCGTGTAGTGCAGTGACTGCTGCTCTCGCATCAGATTCCTCGTAGTATCGAGCAACGCCTTTTGCTGTTGTAGATTTAGGGATTAGTAATTGCAAACCACAGGAAATGTTTCGGGTGGAAAAGGAGGAAAGTAGTTTGCGGAGGAAGAACTAGAGTGTGGCTTGAAACTGGGGGATTAGGTGTAAAGAAAGAAAAACTTTATGCAACGAACCTCTTTTGCCCTCTGACTCTGTACTGATCTGGCTCCATTCGATTTGGCCCGCCTGAAGTAACAGGGACATCACAATAGCACTAGCTTCTTCTCCTTCCACGCGATAGTTGGCGATCCCTATCTCTACATCTCGAGGCTTTTCTTGTCGTGACGTTATGGCAGAAATGATGTCTTTTTTCGTGGTTGTGGTAGGCAGGTTTGTTAGAAAAATACTCCAGGTCGGTGGGTTTCCTCGTCTTTCGCCTTTTATTGGTTGGTTACATTTTGTTGCTTGACCAAGAACCGTGTAAGTTTCTGAATTGAACTTGGTAAATGCTCTCTCTGCACTATCTGCGTTTTCAAAATACAGCCATGCCGACTTGGAAGGCTTATACCAAGAGCACTGAACCTTCTTGCATTCGATTTGATGGGCATTTGTGCCCGGGGGCAAACCGGCAGAAACCTGGAATACTTCCATCCTTGGATATCTAACTCTCAATCTGCTTCTCTCATTGAGTTTCGAACACAATCTCTTCGCAAAGGTAGGATCATCAACTTTGATATCTGCTGATGCAGTGCCTTTTTGCTGTCGGATCCTCACACACCCTGGTTTGATCTGTATTCTTTCTTTGGAGAAGAGTGAAACGACAGATTCGGATGTGCTGTCTATCGGTAGCCCGTCTATTCGAACAGCGGAAAAGTCTGTCGGGAGGGAGACTTTAGATACTTGCGCACCAACATCAAATTGAGCCAGTGCGCCATCGAACTCTCTCGTGAAGTTGTCATAGCTTTGATTTTCCTGTCATTCATTAGTATTGAGAAAGCGAAGTGTAGCATCAGGGAGTAAACCTCAGGTTCTAAACCGGGGATTATCTTCTCCTGCTGTGCAACATGGGAGAAGGGACAGTTAATCCCGTTTCGACAATTACCTCTAGCATAATGGCGGCATGAAATCCACGAGCGATGATCTTGCGTTGAAGGTAGAGATGCAGTCGTATATGGTTGCCTCGGAGAGCCATAAATGCGAGGTGCAGTAGTAGTCATCTCGTGAGAATAACGGCATTTCTCTCCTTTATTGCAACGTCCGTCCGCAAAGAATGTGCAAAGAACCCGTGAAGCCATGTTCACCTAGTATATCGTCGGCTCCTTTTTGTGATCTGAGCTTGTGTGTTTGTTGTGGGATAACTAGCTACTATCCCTCATTTTGTACTTCATCACCTCATACACGGTTAGCCATCCGATAAGATTCATTACCAGCCTTTGTGTGGCTTACATCGTTCGTATCGAGCATCATAGATTGGATAAGAATGTTCTTTTGCAACTGAATGTGGGGTGTGTGAGACATATCATGCAACCAACAAACAAAATGAGCATGGATTACATATATGCTCAGATCATAAGAATCGCCTACTTGGTAGTAGAAACTGAGAGCATCATGATAACAATGAAATAAGACTTCCTCACTCACCATCGAAACGTGGTTCATCTTTGACATCGATTTTCCAATAGAAGACACCTGAACAGTCGCCGGAGTAGAATCCAGTCTTGCATGAGGTAAAACTTCAGGTAGTGGTGTTGACACATTCTACCGCGAGAGTTAAGCATTCTCAAGATCTTAAGCTTGGAGGATTTACATAAACTTCCTGGTTTATATCGAACTCCGAGTTAACTGATGTTGAATATAAAGCAGGTCCACATTTTCCTATGAGCCCGGATAAACTCAACCACAACCACAACCCCTCCCCATCACATGACCACTCATCCCCCAACATCACATGATAAATTCCATCACCTATCACCAATCAAAATTACCATTACCATTACAATCATAAGCATTCGCTTCCTACTCGAGTAGGATTCATGCACACATCAAACTCTTTGAGAACCAGCCCAAAGCAGCCCCTTGTTTCGATTCGCGTATTCACATATTGAGATAATGCCTATGAATGAATAATTCCATGGATCTTCTATATGCGATATAGGACAACTGTAGTGAATGAGAACGATATGATTCGCGTGATTCACATGATTCGCGTGAGTGAATGAATGAATGATCGAACTCAACCGGGAAGATTCGGTACGGCCATAATGTGAATGATGTGCATGACTCCCAACAAAACAAACCCCCTACAAAGCAATAGAAGATAGAAGATAGAAGATAGAAGAATCAGAAGAATCAGAAGAATAAAGAAAGCAAGGAGATGAGGGGGTGTGAATGACCATCACAGATTACTAGGCAAACCCAGGCAAACGATATGAATAATGTGAATAATGTGAATAACATATGAAAATCATCTATAGGAGTGGGGGAGGAGGGGGAGAGGAGGAGGGAATGAGGGATGATGCTGAATGTTGATGTTGGTGTTGAATGCGGACGTGGTATGGAGTTTCACGATAATATAGATGTTGGCGATTGATCATACAGCGATATACTATTCATATCATGTTTTGCGCCTTGCGCCCCCGGGTAGGAAGTAAGAATGATGGACAACGAATTTGTATCACCAAGTATCAAGCAAATAGATAAAACAACACACAAAACATATTATATCACAAAATAATAAAGCAAACAAATTCGTGATCAACGAGTGGATTCTTCTTCACCGATAAATCTAACAACACAAAGTTTGGGTCACACACCACTTGGATCAATTAGGATCAAAGTGGGAGACGCACCGCCAAAAATATTCCGCTAACAAGCCAATCCAGCCTAGGAAAAGATAATTAAAAAAAGAAAAAGGATCTGTAAACCCATAGCGAAAGAGCCTCCCATTCAACGGCATTCCTTTACAAATCCCTCCTAAGATCCTCCCCTTCGGAAAGGAACAATGGAAGGAAATAAACCATCCCACATTTCAACACCATCTATCCTAATATCGAAATATGAAATAGAAAAAGATACAATAAAACAAGAATACTTTTCGAGCCAAAGAAATCCACGATTGTAGCGTCATAACTGTGCCCCTATGCGACAGCTGCTACTATAATCTCCTTGGAATAAAGAGAACCAAAAATCCCTCCCTCCAATCCATGAGTGTGCCGGTGATTATATCATAGTCTTTATTGTGCATTGCTTCTTCTCAAAGCCTTCTCCTTCCAATGATCTCTCTCAGCGGTTAACTTTGCGATTTGATCTTCAAGCTCTTCAAATCTTTGCATCTTTCTTTGTCGAGACTTTCGGGCAGCGAGAGTGTTACGAGCTCGTTTCATTGCGACAGTGTCGTTAGGATTTTCAACGATGATAGGTGGTAAGGATTTTGAAGGCTTTCGAACACCAGAAGTAGCAGACATTGGTGATGTTGCGGAACCAGATTTGCGACGATTATAATTTCTCTGACCAAGTTGCTCGGATACTTCGAGTTCTTCCTCTACTGCTAACGGAGAGTCGATGGCGTTTGATGGCTCGACGTTGTGAACCTCAGGGAAGAGAGAAAACCAAGGATCACCTTGAACAACGTGATTATCGTTGAGGCTGTTCTGACTGACTAAAGGCGAATTGTCGTAATGTTCGAAACCAGGGGACTGGTTAAACGATGATGGGGTGGTTAAGTTTGTAAAGGCAGCCGAGTTAGGAGCAGAGGCGAACGAGTCGCGAAGAGAAAGATCTTGAGGTGAAACAAATTCCATATCGCTGGAGCTCGAAGATGAGAAGTTATTTGTTGGATCAAACATGGTTGCAACGGGAGAAGAAAAGGCCGAAGAGTATGGGTTTTGTGTCGAGGTCCCACCCTCGAAAGGAGTGAATTCAAGAAAATCCATATCTGCATGTAAATGTGAGTCATTGAGAAAACGTGCATGTGAATGATCATTTGTTGAATTACCTTGCAAAGCCATGTTCGGATTTCGCGGCATGCTCCCTGTTGATTGTGAAAACAAAGGTACTGGGGGACGAGATTGCTGACGTCGTTGCAAAGTTGCTGGAGAAGCAGGCGCAGAAGGATTAAAATGCTGGTGCTGTACAGGAGAGGTGAACCGGTTGGCCAGAGACGTAGTGGAAGGTCTTCCAGTATATTGTATTATCGCAGCGAATCTCTGATTCTGCGACAATGGGGGAGCAGATACGAGATTGGACGAGTGACGACGATTGTGACGCGCAGAGGTTTGAGCGATGGATAGACTAGGGGTACGATGAACGTTGGGAGTTCTGGGCTCGAAGAGAACAAAGTCCTGCTGAGAGGGATCTTGATGAAGCGTATTGTTCAGATACTGATTGTGTAGTTGATTTGGTGATTGTGCCGGCAGGCTCGATGAATTGGAGTTGGGAGGCCATATTGATTGGGAATCCGTTGTGAAGGAGTTTAACTCTTGTGGGAGTATTGTTGCGGTTGAAGGACTAAAGCTGTTGAAAGCGTTGCTAGTAGTCAGATTTTCCTGGGAGGGAAAATTTGGAGTAGAGGGGTTGAAGGGAGTTGAGAGTGTTGGTATAATTGGGGAATAAATTTTGATGACTGGGGAAGTCAACTGAGGGATGATCGGGAGGATCAATGGTTTAGAACATTCTGTGGAAAATGTTCTTTCTTGTAAAGGATTATTGTTATATTGAATCTTCGGAATGATGTCTGTTGTGTTGTTTGTTATATGGGTTGTGTGGGTTGTGAATTGATAGAAGATGAAAAAGAAAGAAGAAAAGAAGGAATTCCTAGGTTGTGCTTGGGGAAGGGATATTCTTATGCGACTGGAAAATAAATTGGATCCTTGTGTGCGTATGTACTAGAGTACACTATCTTTTGGCGTTCTTTAGATGCTTGCCCTTAGTATGCTTTAAGGTTAGTGGAACTTTGAGGTATGAGTCACAATGGTCTTTAAGTGTCTTGGATTGGAGTGAAGGTACGAGTGAGGGGAGAGTGAGAGTGAGAGTCAGAGTGAGAGTGAGAGTGAGAGTGAAGGAAGAGTGAGAATGAAGGAAGAGTGAGAGTGAAGATAAAAATAAGAGTGAAGAAAAAAATAAATTTAAGAGTAAAGAAAAGACTTATTTTTATCTTTGATAAGTGATGGCTGCTATTATAATTGTTAGAATACACGGTTATACCTACTTCACTCTTATTACACTTCAAATTATTAATTCCACACTCAGGGATTACCACGTTAGATGGATGGATGTACTTGACATCAAAGCCCACAAGGCATTTCTCAGCACTGATGACCTAATATTGCATATCTTTAAACAGCACGCCGTATCCATCATGCTTGTCAAGTTTACCTAAATCATCTCGCCGATTGACCAGCTGACCGAAAGAAGCCAGATTACTTAAATAATGGCCTTTCAAAGTTTCTCCTAATCCTAAACCCCCACCTCACCACTCCACCCTCTTTTTTTTTTCTTTTTCTTTAACCAAAAGTTGAGGGGTGGTTGTTGTGTAATTGCGCCCTCCATCTGATATCAACTGACTTGATGAGTGGACATCTTGAATTTTCTAATAATATATATTATTATCAATATTTCCCTAATAATAACAATATATATATCATTATCAATATTTCCCTAATAATCACAATATATATATCATTATCATCAATACTTCCCTAACATTACCACCAGTACTTCCCACCACTCCATACTTCCCTCATAATTTCCACCCCGGTCTAAAAGTTTATGACTCATAGTCAGTTCTGCATATGTACTTACTTACTACGAGGTACTTTGAAACGCCAAAGCTTCCTCGATTTCTAAGCCGAAACTAGGCAATAAGATTGTCGATTCGTTCGATAAGTTTCATTGGTGGGAGATCGAAGCTGCCGCCTGAAAATTCTGCCTGCATTAAGGCTGCAGATGGTACTTTTCGGCTTACGAAACTGTGCATACGGTATACGGCATACGGCATCGTCGCGGAACGTCGTGTCGTATTTTTTATATGATTTTCTTTTCGTCCTGTTGTCACTATTCCGCGTTTCTTTCCGAGTGGGTGGGTGCGTTTAGGCCCAAAACGTGATTTTCACGTGTGTGTATATCCTGTCAATGATCTATCTTTCTTAATGTTTCAAGGACCTGGCATGGATTGTTCCTAATTTCTGGCATTTAATGATGCATGTCGAGTATCTGGGTATGAGCTACTATGTGCATTTACCAGATGTTCAACTTTAGTATTATACTCGATACCTTCTCCAAACATAGGAAAGGACCATCATCCATCTGCACAAAGCGAATGCATATTCAGAGATGTTGAAGAAATCGGTGGAAATTCAGTCTCATATCATGGAGAGGTGGGTGGTATCTTGTTACATCAAATGGCACTGGTGCATCACTCTTTGAGTTACTCCTCGGGGAGAGATCTCCAAGTTCTGGCTCATTGCCGTTGTTTAAAAAAGATGGTAATAAAGTAATAATGAGCGAACCACCTCACCAAATGGCTGGTTGTACAAGCTGTCCAGATTCTATTATACAAATATACACAATGTTCTATGATATGCTATCAATCATCTTCCCAGTCCACCCGACCATCGAGCTAACAATACATTAGGATTCAAGATTAGATTCAAGATTTAGCTACTGTTATCTCAACTATCCAATTAGGTACCTTCTGCTGTTCAGAGCCGGACTTGGATATCACTTTATTACTCTTTGAGTTATACAGCTAGAATCATTTGATTGTTCAAATCATATTGAATATTTCACTGCTTGGCTTTTTTGGCCAGTTAAAAGCCCCTTCATCTACGAGAATCTTCCGCAAACCTGGGATCTTACAATTATTACTCTTACAGCAGGGAAATGCAAATGTAGCGATAAGTTTTGGGAATAGGAAAAACGGAATTGGTGACGTATCAAATCATGGGCACCTTTTTGTCTCCATCACAAAACTGCCAAATACCAGATAGTATAAAAGTCCCTCGATCAATTGCCCCAGGAGACTAAAACCGAATACCATTCTCCTCATCTTTGTAAGAAGCACATATACCGGTGCTGATACCATCGTCTCTCTGGTTGATCAGGTGATTAGATTTGGGTGTCTGTGCGCCAAAGCCTTCCTTCAACTTGTCCAAACATCGCTCTTCTCAGAATATCACACACCACAATCCACAATCCATGATGCCAATTCTGGCTTTACTCTTCGCATTTTGGTCACTCATTCCCTCCTAATACTACCTCATCTAAAGTACCTAACATATCTGATGACAATGCGGGAATAAGTGTGCAACAACTTTCATGCTCGGTCATTGGATATGTAAGCCCGGGAAACAAGTTCGAAGCAAAAAGATCCTTAGCACAGCCTCACTCAATGATCACGAAATTCTTGGGCATTTCAGCTTTCGGTGCACGTTGCATACATACCAGTGTTCCCTCTTGGCTATTGTTTTACAACCGACATGTCTGACACGCATCTCTTCAACTATAATGCTGTACCTCTGTACCCCTAGGGTTTGGCGTATTTTGTTGGCTCTGCCTGAAGTCAGGATATGCCCTATCAAACACTGTCATCACCTATGACGATATTTTTAATGTTTGGACATCTCTGTCTCCATTGAATCAGAACTTACGGCTTGTTTCTCTGACGTATACCCCAATTGCGCGTCTGGGACTTCAAATCTAAGATTGACGGGCTGCGTAATATTCAAAATGGATTTATACTAGCAGCAACCAATTGATCTCGACCGTCCTGCTATTCGGCTTCTTCAACTTCTTAAAGGAAAGTTTGCAGAACATATTCGGTGTAATCTTTTAACTGGGCGGTTCAGTGAACCCGAAAGCATCATACCATATACTGCTTTGCTGTATACATGGGGATGTACGAAACGGTCATGCAGGATTGTAGTCGGCAACACCACAATCAACATCACTTCAGATTTAAATTCAGCACTCAAGCACTTACGCCTTGAAAACAAAGACCGAATTTTATGGATTGATACTATCTGTATCAACCAAGACAATGTTCAAGAAAAGATCCATCAAATTCGTCAGATGGATGCCATATATAAGGCAGCTGAAGAAGGTATTGTTTGGTTGGGCGGTGGTACTGAAAACACCGACTTTACTATGAATTCCATGGCACTACTACAAGGATTTTGTCTGAATCATGGAAAAGACTGGAGAGGTGCAGCTAAAGTTTGGTTGCAATATCAACAATCAATCACGTACAGGTATGAGGAAAGGTCTCGAACAGGTATCCGTGAATTGTTAGGGTGACCATGGTTTCGAAGAATCTGGATTTTGCAAGAGATTGCGAACGCTAGGGTTGCGACAGTTTATTGTGGCAAGTTTTCTGTCTCCGCACGGATCTTCGCACAATTTCCAGCTTTGGTTAACAATATTTCCAACCCTAAGTCTGTTCCGTTTGAGGTACCTGGCCATTGTCAGCCTGTTCTGGATATTATGCCTGGGCTCACGAAAAGAGTCTTGGTGGGAAAAAGGCCGAGAACTTTACACTCTATTAGTAAAGTTTCGCGAAAGTGAAGCCACTGACGATCGAGATATGATTTATGCCTTACCAAATATATCATCAGATGCTCGTGGTAGTGATATTCTGTATCTAAAATGCGACAAGCCATTACAACAGGTTATCCATGAGACTATCTCATTCATCATTCATGAGAAATATTCTCGCACGACTCACTCAAAAAACAATGCTTCGTTGTATGAATTTCTTGATCGGACATTGTCAACTTTTTAGGAGAATTTAGAAGAACTAAATAGTGTCATTCTTGGAAATGCTTCCGAGGCTGGGAAGGAGCATCTAGTCAAGTTATTACTTGCGAAGGATGGGATAAAGATCGACTTGAGAGACAACTACGGCCGGACTCCGCTGCAACGGCATTTCGTGGAGGCCATCTAGTTATCGTGCAGCTATTAATTGAAGCAATCACCCAGCGCACCGATTTTCAGGATAGTGAGTGTGTCCGGGGGTTGCTTCTATGGGCTGTTAGCTCCAGAGAAGAGGGCACTGTTAGGTTATTGCTTGAAAAGGGTGCTGAGGTTGAAAAAAGAGATGGAAATTTTTTAGAACAGCATTGTCATTAGCTGTTTGGAATGGAGAAAAGACTATTGTTGAGTTATTACTTAAGAATGGTGCTGATCTTGTAGCCAAAAAAATTGATGGCGAAACACCGTTATCATTAGCTCTCTGGAAAGGGAAAACGAATATCATGAATTTATTCCGGAAAGGGCTGAATTTAAAGCGAAAGGATAAGAGTGGAATTATCACGAATCCCAATTTTTGCAGGCTCCTGTCTACATAAGGTCCTAATATTTGATTTTCTGCTAGAAAGATTTGGGCTTTTTCGAATGTACCGCATCTTTGGAATCTTTGGAGTCTTCCAAATATTTCTTCCGTTTGTGAGTTTTCGGTTCCGAGAAAGCTTCGCAGACATATTTCTTCGTCGTCGGAATCACGCCCGCTAGTGATGTACCAGTGCACACTACAGAACTGTTGGTGCTCCAATGAAACTCAATTTCTTCTGATGATTGTCCCTAGGATAAGCTTTCCACGACACTTACGAATTGAGATCGGTTGACATGAACCGCAAAGAGGCTCTAGCATCTAAACTAGGCGAGCCGGCGTTACAAATATCCAACTCCGGGGTATCTGCATGTATTCTCTTTCGATACAAGTTGGACAAAATTCTTCATTGGCTACTGAGTACACGAGACAATTTTGTATTCATAACATCAGCCGAGACTCAAAGTTGGTCTGGTTATAGATATCGCGAGAAGCTGTGCGCAATAGTATGCATACTTCTGAATTAAGCCAAGAAATCTTTTTTGCAATTGTGGAGATTGGTCAGTACGAATAGTTTCTTGCTGAGGAGTTGCAAATGGTTGGATTGATGGCTACCCGGACGTTTTGTAATACAGCCCAACCTTCCCGCCGGCAAACAGTCGCCTCTTCGTTCAATACCTCGTGGAGGGTGGAAGCCAATGCAATGTACTACCAGAAATATTGAATCACCAAAATTGAAACGAGTCACAGGTGAATAATGGTCAGGCTGAATTTTGTATGTTGAGCTTGGTTCTTCACATATAGGTATTTTGTTACGACAGCCGATACACCATACACACTAGAAAGAGATTTACCAAGTCCCTACAGCACATGCATTTATTTCCTATGCCTATCACATTTATACATCTCTTTTTACATTGCTTCTTCTTTTTCTTTCATTTCAATTCCCATCAATGATATATCGCGATCAGCCACGCATCTCCTAACCCCTATCTCCGAACCCCTATATCCGAAAATCCCCGCATCATCCAAAGATACAATCCCACTCATTTCTTCCACATTCAGTAATTTCTCGCATGGTTTCAGCCTTCCCACTTTTCGCTAAGTGGGAAAACTACCCCTTGGAAAGGAAAGATGAGCTTATCCATTTATTATATCATCACGTGATATCATATCTCAGTTCTAGAAACTAGACCCGAGTTCTGCGTGGCAAGATTGGATGACCATTGATATTCTACGGGATATGCCGAATATATGGGATTTCTATACAAAGACAAAGAGATAGGATGAAATATAAAAGAGGGGAAGAAATCGGAAGTCCGAGATTGAAAAAATTTCGGAGCCGATGTAGATTTGCAACAAAAGTTCTTGGAAAGGCATGCGAGGAAAGTATTGGATGGGTTTGTGTTAGAGTTGTCAGCGAAGAGGAAATTTTCCGGGATGATGTGTTGAGTGGTAGGAGGATGGGAGTGGGTAGTGGTGGTTAGTTTACTTTAGTATGCGTTGCGGCCGAGATTTTCGGCCGAGGATTTCGGGGATTTGATGTGTTGGGAGAGAAGTCCATGGAGGTTGAAAAAGAGTTGATGGACCTATGATTAGTTTTTGCGCTTGCATGGTTTACTGGATAGCATTGCAAGTGCATATTTGGTTTTGATAATCGTTGGGTTGCTCTTGTTGTCGGGAGGAATTTCCATTTTATTCAGCTTGCTACTTTTAATAGTGAAAGTATAATATGCTTTATATATATTGGTATATATGTATATTTATAAAAAAAACTTAAAATCCTCCAAAATACCTCTGCACCCCCATCATCTACTCCTCAGTCCGCATCTCATTAACGTTCAATATCATTTAAAACCGGTCACCGGTCCTTAGACTCTCGGCCGACATAGGTTTTGCTTTGCCACTAGTGCGTATGGTAGTTCAAATAAACTACTATTTTTGTCTCGTTGATCACCGCCACTAGTATTCATTCCCTACCCAGATCCACATTCTCGGATATCAAATGTTACTTTTTCTATACGCTGCTTCTTACTCTGCCTACTCTGTTTACTTTATGTATTGTATGTATGATAGCTCAAGGGATATTTGTGTTCACATCAACGAAACCATCAGTACCAATCGTATCGAAGTTTCTTATGATCGCCCTATAGAAGTCGAGGCTTGGTTTCTTGTTGTATGAGTAGACCGAGGTGGGGGGTTTTAATTAGGGTTCATGGTGCATTTAACAATGTTGAGCTCTGCAAAGTGGGCAAAGAGGCTGTGGCACTTGTTCTTTTTTTAGTTTAACTGCTGTTAGTGATAAAAGCAATGAAAGGTAGAGTGTAGGGAGAGGAGATATAGAATGCTTGTTCTTCGTTCTTTTCCCGGTCAAATCATCATTTGGAAAAGTGCGAAGCGTAATAACTGGTAGATAAATTACAATATTTTGCCTGTTTCTTCGTTTTAAAAGACCGCGCTATATATGACACAGCTTGATAAAGCGACGCCAGAAATTCATTCCAGCTTGAGGCTTCCATATTCCCTGAATATTCGACATAAAGTGCGAGGGTAAACAGGACGAGACAGCAAGAAGCAGTTACTACTGCACCGCTTTTCGTGTTACCTCTGATACTATCTTTAGCAGCCCCTCTAATAGCGTGCTTCCCTACCCTGAAGAAGAGATCGTGGTTCTACAGGTTCGCTTCGTTTCTTTTGGCTTGAAGGTATAGCTTTCAATGATGTATCCAGATAGTATAAAGCAAATTTCTTATCGTTGAAAACTACGGTCGTAGCTTCCGATAGATTGTCCGAGGCCGAGTAAGTAACGGGATTATGCGATAGTTATAAGTTTGTAGGGATTTTTGTGTCTGGGTGCTTGTGGGTATGTCAATGGCTTGTATACCTTATATTTGTTACTTGAGATTTTAGGGCGAGATGGGCCCTGAGTGTTGTGGTTTATATTGCGGAGGTTGGAGGGAAGTTTGCCATGCAGTATTGTTGATGTTGAAGCAGAGGATGCATTGGATGGCGCATCGAGATTCACAAAAGTTATAATCTTTCAGTGATGATGTGATGAGACTTTTGGAGCTGCTGACATATGGTCACTTACAGCTGTGGGAAATGCGTGGTGATGTTAATACAAAAGGATAGGAAAGGGATCTGGAAGAATATCTAAATATTTTCATTTAATTATCATTTCATCTGACTCCCAAGTCCCGCACAGATCGATAAGATCGGCTCAAAGCAGGCCGACAAGGTTTGGGTCTTATACATGTTTGGGCCATAGAGATTATTTATAGCTGGAGTGGAAATTTCATCGTAGTAATCTTTTTTCTATCCTGCGAGAATTAGGGAATGTAGTTAGGTAGAGTATATATATGGTGCTGAAGTGGATTCCTGCTTAGAAATTAGTTATTATAATTAGGTGGTTACTACCTTGTAATACACTATTGTATATATTTTTATATTTATAATTATAATTGTTTAATCTTTATTATCATCATTTAATACAATCACATAATATCTTTCAATTAATAACTATAAATACAAAACTATCCCGTTATTCTGTTGTGGATTTTTGATTTCGTTTCACTTATATATATATATATAACGTAATTTAACACCGAGTGCACTATATCACCGAATGCACTATTTTTACCTCAATTTACACTCTTCAATTTCAACATACGATTTATTAATCATTTAATATATAATCAAACAGAAAAAAAGCTCAAATACTCTTAGTTATCGAAGCTATTCAAAAAGATAAAAAACTCAGTATTCGAAAGATTGCTAAACTATATAATATAACATATACAATACTTCTCCGCAAAATGAATGGTTTACCCTCTTATACGGAAATTCGAGCAAATAATCATAAAATAATTGATTTAGAAAAGGAGGTATTTATTCAATATATAATTGATATGGATAATAGAGGGTTTTTATCTAAATTAAATAGTATTGAAGATATAACGAATTATATTCTTTAATCGTAAGGGGCAAAGGAGGTTGGAAAGCTTTAGACTTATCGATTCATAAAGCATCATATAAGATTAAAGATATATTTTAATTATATTTATGATTTCCAAAAAGTTCTTTGTAAAGATCCCAAGCTTATTGAAGATTGGTTTCATCTAATTTCGAATATACAAGCGAAATATAATATTCTCGATTGCGATTTCTACAATTTCGATGAAACCAGTTTTATAATAGGTATAATATATTCTGGAATAATTGTAATTAGTGCTAAATGAAATAGCAAAAGAAAAACAATACAATTAGGTAATCCAAAGTAAACGATAGTAATCATATATAATAATAATGAAAAAGATACTATACCTTCATTTCTGATAGTTCAAAAACAGATGTATCTTTCCAATTGATATATCGAAACCGATCTTCTTGTAGATTAGACTATTAAACCTACTTCTAATGGATGAACGAACAATAAGACAGGATTAGAATAGTTGAAACACTTCGATAAATATACAAGAAATCGAATTAAAAGCAAATATAGAATGTTAATGTTGAATAGATATAAGAACTACAAATCAATATCATTCCAGAATTATTGTAAAGAGAATGATATTAAATATATATATTTATTATTATATTCAAATCATTTAATTCAATCTTTTGATATTGGATATTTTAATATCTTAAAACGAGAATATAATATTCAAATCGAAAGATTTATAAAAGTATATATCAATTATATTTCAAAAATTGAATTCTTTATAGCTTTCAAAACTATATATCAACGATCAATCACAAATCAAAATATAAAAGTTGGATTCCAAAAAACAGAATTAGTTCCATTTATATCACGGGCCACCTCTGGGAGTGTTCAGAAGCTTTACCGCTGAGCCAAGAAAGCTCAAATGACTAGGAGGTAGAACCAGATGTTCTACCTTACTCTCATATATATAGATATCAGACAGATAAGGTAGTCACGTGGTCCCCTAAGCCCGTGACAATTTAATTCTGAAACAATACTTTCTAAATTGGATATTCGAATCTATATACTTACTCCCCCTCTTTTTAATTTAAACCTTAAATTTTTCAAACATTTTAGAATTCTACAAAAACTTTTTCTCAATCAATATTAATTAAATCTCGAATAAATCGTTATTAATCAAATTTTTTTATATCTATATTCAAGATTGTATTAACTTTAATTAAAAATATAAAAATATTAGTTTATAAGTGTTGGACAGACTATAAGGGGGTTGTGTACACAATTAGTTAATAATAAAGGTCTGGTATTTCTGTCTAACCTCCTCTTT
>NGKH01000002.1:1610773-1647273 GCA_002162575.1 Sclerotinia glacialis | reverse complement strand
ACTACCAACCAACGAAACCTCAGGCAGCCGCTGCCTCCAGTACAGTATCGTTACAATATCGATCTTTTAATATCTATGGAAACCGAGATCGTAATAGATATTACAAGAATAAAAGAAAACCTCAAGAAAACAGATAATCTTATAAAGAATTAATATAATTGAATACAATATTTAAAAACAAATTATTTAAGGAAAAGATAGAACAAAGATGTAAAGATAAATTATACTTCGAATATAGCAAACCAAGTTATCGGGCCAAGGATTGTCGAAACAAAAAATCATTCAAAGGAAGTTACTATAAGAAGTTCAACAAAAATTAATTCAATGCTATTTTTATACCCCAATTATATACTTTATATTTAATCGAAAACGATAGTTACAAATATAAAGAACATCAAAAGGAAATTGATGTAATGTTACAAGATCAAGAAGAATTAAACATTATAAACCATTACGAATTGAAACGTTTACGAACCTGTTACGAGGGTAGCCGTCTAGATCATGTGGAAGTGTTCTAGGCTTTCGAGGTAGGTTTATAACTAGATGTCAAGCAGGGATTTAAGTAATGACAATATGAATATACTATTTGTAATTAATAATAGAATATACTAAATGATTGATCTTGAGTACGAAGCTCTATACAAAGGAAATCCATTTGGTTTATATAAACCTTCGTTCTTTGTAGAACTCAAGGTTCTGTCCTATTTGGAGCCTTCCTGGATTCTAGGCTCCCAAGCTTCTGGTTCCTTAGATTCTAAGCTTCAAAAGCTCTATTATATGATATTTGTTATATAATACATTGTTATCTATTATAACATTATCCCTTTCTTAGCTTAGTATTTGTTCTAAGCGTTCTTATTAATGATCATTTTCTGTAATGATATTTTGGGCATCATTCCCAATATGTTATCCTCAATTATTAAGGTTTTTAAATACAAACAGCGTATTCTTCTTTCTAAGACAATTCAAATTTACGGTTCCGATAATATGCCTTGTTTCAATTGTTCTTGTTATAATCGTCATTATATAGTGTTAAACGATCATTTGCAATATTGTGATGAATATGTTCGTTGCAGGGTTTGTTGTAATGTTGTTCAGGTTTCCATAAATGATTTGGAAAGCCTTTGTTTTGGAAAAGGAACGTTTTCAGTTTGAAAGAGATATTGCTTTTGAGATTGCGATGTTAGGTTTTACTCGTATTCGTGCCTTTGAGCTAAAATAACAGGAATTACATGAATATAATTGCGAAATACTTCATTGTGGATTTAAATCCTTAAATAAACTTGATGTTTTAAAAGGAAAGGAAAAATTAAAGAAAGAATATATAAAGAAGGAAAAGGAACAGGCAAATGTTGGTTCATCGAAGTTTGCCGAAACTAATTCGAACGTTTTGAACGATTTCGATCCTTCTTCCTTTTTGAGTCCTTTGGATCTTTTTTGGGGGGTCTGAATAGCATCGGTGAAATTCCTTCAATAGGTCAGGAGTATTAAGGTTCTTTTTAGGTTCCCAAGTGTTTTTTGAATGTGGGTAGTTTTGCTATTTGATTAAATATTTGATTTTCTTGTTAATATATTTGCAATCTAGTATTTCTTCAATATAATATTCTCCCTTTGAGTTGATTGATTCGATTTCCGGGTCTAATGCTTTCAATACTTCAAATGGTGCTTTCTCGAAGAGTAAAATATAGAATACCAAATGGATATTCATTGTATATAGTAGTTTTAATTTGTAATTGATTGGTCTTATTACCTTATCGATTTTGAATGGTCTTAGTTTCTTATAGTTTAGTTTATCGTTTGATTGTTTTGTTTATATATTTCTTCGAATAAGATAAACTTTATCCCTTTTTTTAAAAATAGATCTTATACTTTTTGATTCATTGTAATACAATGTTGTTTTTAAAACGATAAATTATAAATCTAAGGAGAGTTGTTTATAAAGTTTTTTGATTTCTGTGATATCTTTTATGGCTTCGTTTGCATTTGTATTTTGCAGCAATGATGATTTGTAAATCAATAGATTGAATCTAAAGTTAGTATATATTGATATTATTTTTATGGTTTCCATCTTTAATATATTATATATGAATTATGCCAAAAGTAATAATTTAACCCAATTATCCTGTCTGTAATTGATGTAGCAATATAGATAAGCTTCCATCGTTTAATTTAATCGTTCTGTTTGGCCATCTATTTGCGGATAGAAAATGGTTGAAAGTTTTCTTTTGATTTTAAACAATATTATAAGAATAGATCAAAACTTCGATATGAATAGTTTGTTTTTATTTGAGATAATCTCATTTGGTATATTATGAATATTGATTATATTCCTTATGAATATATAAGCAAGATCATTTGTTATTCAAGTTTTACAGAATGGTATTATATGAACGAATTTGATTAATCTGTTTGTTATCATTAATATAGAGTTGTACTTCTTCTGAATAACCGGGTCTTTGGATAATAATAGTTTTACTACAAAATCCCAAACAATGGATTTCCAAGATTGAGTAGATAGTTCGGGGGTTTTGAATTGATTATAAAAAGCATGTTGGATGGCTTTATTTTTTATATAGATATCATAGTTCCCAATTATATTCTCAATTATAATCCTCATCTTTGGAAAGTAGACTTCTCTTTTTATTTTGGCAAAGGTTCTTGTAATACCTTGATATTTATAAATTAATAGCTTATATTGTTCTGTAACATAATTTTTAATTAAACTAAAGGATATATAAAACTTATTATAAAAATGGATGAACCCTTTTTCAATAATGAATCCTCTTTCTAGATTGTTTGGTATAATTAGGATTCTTTTGATTATAATGTTTATTATATATTCCGTTTTTATGATATCTTTGATAATATTATAATTTATTTCTGAAATAACAGCGAATTGTGGTTTATTATAAATTAAAGCATTGCCATCTTGTTTTAATATCATATATAATTCGTATATCTTATTTTGTAAGTATTCTGGTTTTCAGCTGAAAGCATCTGCCCTAACATTTTCGTTTCCTTTAATATATGAAATTCTGAAGTTGTAAATAACCATAATTTCCGATCATTAAACCTGTTATTGATTTAATTCTTTTATTATAATAAAGTAAACCAAATTCTTATAATCTATATATATTTGCACTATATATTTCGATCTTTTTAAATACACTCTTTATTCTCTAAAAGCATCTACTATCGCTAATAATTCTTTATTGTATATTTCATAGTTTAATTCGATTGACAATAATTTATACGAATAGTAAATAATTGATTGCTATTTCTTATTTAAATCTAATTGGCTGAGTATTATATTTAATATGTAATCTGAAGAGTTTGTTTTCACAATTATTGGTAATTCTGGATCAAAAGCCTTAAAAACTGATTCTCCCGCGAATGCTTTTTTAAGGCATTCGAATATTGTTTGCACTACTTTTGTCTATCAAAATTCCCTTTGATTCTTTTTAATGATCTCGATTATTGAGGCAGTTATTTTCGAATAATTCTTGATAAATCATCGATAGAAATTGGCGAATTCTAAAAAAGATTGTACTTCCTTTATATTTGTTGATGATTCCCATTTTTTGATTGTTTTTACTTTGTTAGGATTCATTTTGAAGCCTTCGAAGAATATAATATAATCTAGGAATTCTGTTTCGGTAATATGAAATTCGCATTTGCTAGATTTGTATTGGAGATCTGCCTCTTCTAATTGTTGCAAAACTTTATGGATATTTTGAATATATTGTTCTTTGTTTTCTAAGAATACCAATATATCATCTAAATAATATATACAATATATATCTAAATGTTTCTTTAATATATTGTTGATTAAGTGTATATATATTGTTGATATGTTTGTCAATCCGAATAATATAACCTGATACTTGTATAATCCATATCGAGTTTTGAATACAGTTTTCCATTCTTCACCTTTTTTCATTCTAATAAGGTGAAATCCGTTTCGTAGATCAAATTTGAAGAAAATCTTAGCTTTTCCCAATTGATCCCTCAATTCTGTAATTAATGGAAATGAATACCGATCTTTGATTATTATATTATTAAATTTATAATAATCTATGTAAAACCTTTTTATACCATCTTTCTTTGATACAAATAATACAGGGCTAACTATTTATAAAATGGATTTTCTGATTCATCCCTTTTCTAATATATTGCCAATATAATCCTTAAGTATCTCTAAATCAGAAATTGATATCAGATAGATTGAATTAAATAAAAATATTTTGCCTTTTTTTAATACTATCTTATAATCCTATAGTTTATATTTTGATAAAGCTTTATAACCTTTTCTTTCTTCAAATAGTTTCTTATACTTCTGATATTGTTTTGGTATTGATATCTCTTTTTGTTTCATTATAAAGATGTTTTCAAACAATTTCTTTTGTTTATTCTTTATTTGTATAGAAGATTCATTTTTCTTTATTGTTAATGAAAGATCTTGGATTTGGTATCCTATATCAATAATATTGTTCGCCTTTAGTTCTTTATCGTATATATTTAGCCTTGCTGGCTTTAGTATATCTCGTTGATCGCTTTTCTTCGGAAATGATATAGTTTCCGATGACTAATCAATCTGAGGGTTATATATCTTCAATTATAGCATTCCCAGAATGATCGGTTGATTCCCTAATAGAACAATATCGAATTGGATAACCTTTTTGTATTGGGTTATGCTCATTTGCAATGAACGAGTCTCCTACAAAATCTTTCCGTCCAATCCAGCTAATTATCCATCAATTAACTATAATTGATATAGTTTCTGTTTTGTTTGAAATTGTACTTTCAAATGCTTTATAATTCCTAATACAATAAAATTTCTTGTGGTTTCTGAATCTATTATAATCTGGATTGTCTGTTTATTTATTCTTATATTGCAATAGATCTGACTTGTTTGTCCTGTAATATTCAATTGGACTTGGCCTTCCTTATAGATCTTAATTACCTTTCCTTTTTTATAAGTTCTTCTTATTTTCCTTTAAGGGAATCAATTTATGGCTTCTTTATCTAATAAATGAATTCTGCAAGTTTCATTGTAACAAATTGTTCAATTTATAACAATATACTCAATTATCTATTCTTCCGATAATGATTCTCTCAGTTTTGTTTTGTTAAAAAGAAAGGAAAGAATTCGTAAACGCTTTAATTTATATCGATTTATAATGTTCAACTTTTCCTGGTCTCGAGGTATTGTATCGATTTCTTTTTGTTGTATCTTTTGTTTGTAATTATCATCTTCAATAGAATATATAATATATAATTGGAATACAAAGGTAACATTGAATTGTCCTTTGCCGAACTTCTTATAATAGCCTCCTTTTGATGATTTTTTGTTTTGACAATCTCTGGTTCGATAGCCTGGTTTGCTATATTCGAAATATAGTTTATTTTTTGCATTTTCGTTTTATCTCTTTCTTAAGTAATTTGTCTTTGAACATTGTATTTAATTGTATTGGTTCTTTGTAAGATTGTCTGTTTTCTCGAAATCTTCCTTCGTTTTTGTGGTACTTACCATGATTTCGGTTTCCATGAAAATTGGAAGATCGGTGTTTCTTTTGATATTTATAAAGTATTTTATTTGCTTTAATAGATTCCTTGATCAATTCGTTTAGATCTTCCTAAATGCAATTGCGATCTAATTCTAGTTTGACTTCAGATTTGAACCCTTTCTGGTAATAGTTTATTGTTATATTTTCTTTCTATTCAGTGGTATCTATATACCTCTTGAATTCCATAGTGTATTTGATTATTGATCTTGTTTGCTTGAGGTTATAGATCTTAGACTCAACATCATATAATTCATTGATATTCCCGAATACTTATTATATTTCTTTCTTGAATCCTTCGAATCTCCCAAAGATGGTTTGAATCGGGTATATTCGCTTTTTCGGTTTATTCAGATAGATAAAGTAATCCTTAAGATATAGTTGAATCCATTTAGCAGCCTTTCCTTTGAGATAAGAGACGGCCCAGACGCTTTTGTCAGCGTTGTAATTGAATTTATCTTGGTTGAATTGAAAGTAGATCTCAAATTGAAGCAAGAAGGTTTCTAGCTTTTATCGATTACTTATAAATCGGTCTGGTAAAACGACTTTAAGAGTTTCGATGATAATGATTTCTTTGGGGTCTTCGATACCTCCCATAACAATGTTTCCATCCTTGTCGATACTTTCAGGGGTGACCTGGTTGATTGTGACAGGATTGTTAAGTTGTAATATCTTGGAAGATATAATATCGTTATTTATCGAATCGGTATTTGAAACAATAATGATGCTCAAAATGTTACAAGGGTAGCTATTTAGATTATGTGGAAGTGTTCTAGACTCTCGAGGTAGATTTATAATTAGGTGTCAAACAGAGACTTAAGTAATAATAATATGAATATGTTATTCGTAATTAATAGTAGAGTATACTAAATGATTGATTTTGAATACGAAGCTTTATACAAAGGAAATCCATCTGGTTTATATAGATCTTCGTTCCCTGTAGAATCTAAAGTTCTATCCTATTTGGAGCCCTTCTGGATCCTAAGCTCCCAAGCTCCTGGCTCCTTGGATCCTAAACTCCAAAGGCTCCATCATATAACATTTGCCATGTGATACATTGTTACCTGTCGTAACATCTCCTTGAATTTATAATTCATTGCTTTAAAAACAATATTGTATTATAACGAATCAAAAAGTATAGGATTTACTTTTAAAAAGAAAGATAAAGTTTATCTTATTCAAAGAAATATATAAACAAAACGATCGAACAATAAATTAGATTATAAGAAATTAGGACCATTCAAAATTAACAAGGTAATCGGATTAATCAATTACAGATTAAAACTACTATATATTATAAATATTCATCCAGTATTTCATATATCCTTATTCGAACCAATATTATCAGAAGCACCTGATATATTTATAACGGAAATCGAATCAATTAACCCAAATGTTATATACGATATTGAAACAATACTAGATTATAAATATATCAAAAGCAAAATCAAATATCTGATCAAATAATCGGATTACCTATATTCAGAAAACATTTGGGAGTTCAAAAAAGATCTTAGTTATTCTGAGAAATTGAAGGTATTTTATCAATAATACCTGGATCTACCCAAAAAAGATCCGAAGGATTTAAGAAAGAAAAAGGATCGAAATCATTTAGTATATTCGAATTAGCCTTTACAAACATTGATAAATCAGAATTCATTTGCTCCTTCTCCTTCTTTATATAATCATTCTTCAACCTCGCTTTTTCTAATCTTTCCTTTTCTGTTTCAAATTTCTCCAAAACCTCAATCATATGAAGATTATATTGAAGTATCTTCCCGGCTTTTTCACACAAAGTTTTCTGTTGTTTTCGAATCCTTATTCGATAAGCAAAAGCTTCCTGTTCTAGCTTTACAACAGCCTTTTCTTTTGCTTCAAAACGAGCCTTTTCGCGCTCCATTCGAGTTTAGTTACCAACAATATGACCATACATATTACAATTGCCATTACCTATACTCTTAGTACACTCACCACAATAGGCACTATTAAGAAACATTCGACACTCCAGAATCTTCTCAAAACAACGATTGCATTTGAACAACATGATTACCCCTTTCTCTTTGGATCGAAAATAAATATTCTTACAATTATTCGCAGATTTTTCGAAACAAATAATAAGCATAATAAAGGAAAAGAAATCATTATTATATTCAAACTCGAAAAAACACAATATATATAAACGTTTGGGGCAAACGCTAAATTAAGAAGGGGATAGTATTATAATCAATCTTAATAGTTATTAAAATAATTAAGCTTATAATTATATAACCCAATATTGTCCTATTTAGAATCACTCAACTACAAACAATAGAATATAATAGAAGGCAATAGGATATATAATATAAAAATTTATATAATCAAAATGGATTTCTTTTGTATAAAGCTTTGTATTCAAAATCAATCATTTAGTATACTCTATTATTAGTTACAAATAGCATATTATTATTGTCATTACTTAAGTCCCTGCTTGACGCCTAATTATAAACCTACCTCGAGAGCCTAGAGCACTTCCACATGATCTAGACGGCTACCCTCGTAATACTTATAGACCAACCAATTTTTGTACAACGGTAGTAAAACCATTTTATTAAGAATCGATAAAGAAAAAGAACGAATCCTCAATAATCCAAGATCTCATCGATTTAAGAATCTTCAAAACCTTAAATATCCCATTTATCGAATCTTCTTCTAAACGACAAATAAAAATTACAATAGAAAAAAAGAAAACCAAACTTTTTATATTTTATACAACTATACAAATTCAAATACCGAAAATAATACCACCGAAAAATGCTCAGATTATCAACCATAAATATAATCAATTATTAATGATTATATAAAATAATCAAGATCCAATTGAAATATTTGTTATCAAAAAAAAACAAAAAACATTAGAATTTGTAATCAATTTTTGTATGAAAAAAATAATCATTATTGATAAACAATTATTCGAACTTTCTCAAAATCAAGAAATTGATAATTTGATAATCCGAGATATTTTTGAATTTATCAAATATAATCCCCTTGTATATATAAAACAATTATTCAATTTTAGATTAATCAATAAAGTTAAAAAACAAACAATCAATATTTTATATAAAAATCCAGATTAGTTATTTAAATATACAATAATATAAGAAAAGAAACTATCCTTATTCAAACCCCAACTATTCAACAATCAAACTAAAAAGTGATTTTAATATTAGCATTTACATTAGCCCCAATAAGGATTTCGCTAATGATATAGAATGTTACACAAGTATATATACAATCTAAAACCTTGTTGAATCGCATTGTACTAATTAGATTATTAAAAAAACTAAGAAACAGATACTCTAATAATATAATTATAATTATAAAGAAACCATTGTACAGTATTCCGAAAACAAAAATTTATTAATAAATAATATATTGGAAACATTATCAAAAGAAGCTCAAAATGATAATTTCTTTATACAATTTATATTTAATGATTTCAAATTCCAAAAACAATCGATTTAGAATAATTGAAATATAAACAGATGATACTCTTATTCTGGGAAATAAAGATTTCTTAAACTTAAAAGATCAAGAACTAAAAGCTGCCGAATTAATAATAAAACCAAATGAATATCTTTCGGACGATATATTTTTAATCTTCAATAATTATATTATATAAAAAGAATACAAAAACATTATAATCCTTCAAAAAGACTAAAGAAAGAAAATTTCTCAAATTAACAATATAAAGAGATATCGAAAACAAAGAATTCAAAAAGTATATATTATTATAATTTATCAATTTGAAATATTATATAATCTATCTATTATTATATAACATTAAAACCTTACAAATGAAAATATTAAGATTCTAAACAAAAGATTGTTATAACAAACTGAGAATTTGGATCGAAGCCTATAATTCGTATAATTGAACTCAAAAGGTATAAAATTATTCATATTTATAAATAGATTATTTGCCAATAATCAAGATTTGAATAATCAAATAAGATTTGTTATTATATTAACAAATAAAAACTTATCGAATAAAAAAATATTCGAATTATATAACAATATAATTTATTATAACAATACAAAAAACAAAAAAGTAATTTATAATATATTAGCTTCTGAAATCTATAATATAATTATTAACATCGATATTGAACTAGCAGTTCGATCAACTTTTCAAATGATTACTTCCCAATTGAACCATTTAGATATCTCAGTTATAATCTATATAAACTTATATTCTCTATATAAATACTTAATAAAATTAGATATAATAAAGGAAAAGAGATTAATAATTGATATTATAGTATTATAACAATTATATAAACGAAGAGAATTAATTGAAGTAAAATAAATCAATGAATTAGATAATATAATAGATACTATAATAAAAACTAATTCAAATAAAGTATTAGAAAAGTTTATTGATATCAATAAATTTATTATATAAATAGAAAAATAAATGAAAAGAGAAGATAATACAAAAATCAATTAGATCTTTATATATATAAATTGATAACAAACTTTTATTAGAATTAATTATATTGATTATTATTATTATATAGGAATTATTATTCAATATAAAACTTAAAGATTTCCTAACATTTATTTTATATTTTCATTTTGTATAACAAAAGAATCAAAACCAAATTCAAATAGAATTAATCCAAAACAATAGAATTATCTATAGATCTATCTAAAAGATTATTATAAGGAAATTTAGATATCAAACAAAAATGAGGACGAGAATAAAAAGGATATCTTCTTCGATTGCTTTTATTGGGAAATCGATTATCGGAATATATATATCGAATTCCATAATCACAAAATTTACAATTTTTATAACTATCAGAAAATTATCCAGGAATACAACGATACTTTGGGAATAACGTTAAACCGTATCGTATATATTTTCTACAAGATCCTTATACGAGAGTTCCTTGATTTTGAATCAATAACGAATTTATATACGAATTATATATCGTTGCTATCTACCAAAAAGTAATCCGATTCGCTACAAATTCAATATCTCGTTCAAATATAATCAACAAAACCAATTGTAAGCAATTATAACAAAATTGAGCTAATTGTTGTTTGTTAATATATAACCAGATTTTGATTCGGATTCGGATTTACAACTACTTGAATTAATACAAAATCATAAAATTAAAGCATCCTATTGAATAAAAATTAGTATATTTATATTATACAAAGTAAACAGACTATACAGGCCAAATTTTGATGAAATGAGCTGTGGCCAATATAACAAATATACAGGCTAAAGATAAATCATACATTTCATTTAAAAAGTAAATTCGAAGCGATTTTGAAGATCTTAAAGATTATCAGTTTTTGTATAATAAAAACCATAAATGGATTTGTATGACAATATACTTTATTGAATTCAAAAGATTTGATTTTGATGATTTGGATTGAGATTATTGATTATTTTCATTCTTTCATTTCGCAACGATCTTTTCGAAATTTACTTAAGACTATAAAAACAAGGATTGGATTAATCGATATATTCCGTTGTTTTTATTTGTACAATATATTTCATACAAAAAAGAAAAGTAAAGTCTATATCAGAACATTAACTTACAAATATATATAAACTATATTCCTTCACTCCGGCATACAGGCCGACTTGCCGGTTTAGTATGCAAATGAAGGGATAATAGTTTCCTATAGATAATAAACCCTTTTTCGTATAAAAGAGGAGGTTAGACAGAAATACCAGAACTTTATTATTAACTAATTGTATACACAACCTCTTAGAGTCTGTCCAACAGTTTAATCTCCTTTTTTATACGAAAAAGGGTTTATTATCTATAGGAAACTATTATCCCTTCGTTTGTATACTAGGCCGGCGAGCCGGCTTGTATGCCGGAGCGAAGGAATGTAGTTTACGCATATTCGTAAGCTAGTGTTCCGACAATTATTGATATTTTTCTATATTTGGTCTGATATCTTAATCGATTATATAATATTATTATCGGGCTACAAATATTACAATTCGATATTTAAATATATTCTAATTATCGTATATAGACTTACAAAAATGAGGTATTTTATCGAAATAAGGATATTAACGATTAATAAGTTAATCAATACATTTGTAAACAAGATCTATATATTCTATAGATTCCTAAACAATATCATTTCAAATCGAAGCTCTCAATTCGTCTCTGGATTCTGAAAGCAACTCTTTGATAAATTAAATGTGATATTAAAATATTCTTTTGCTTTTCATCTTCAAATCGACAATTAAATAGAATATATTAATTCTATTTTAAAACAATATCTATATATATTCATTAATTTCTATTAAAACGATTGAATGAATTAATTACCATTAATTAAATTTGTATCAAATAATTTAATATCAAAAACAACAGGATATTTATCTTTCTTTACAAATTGTAGTTTTAACTCTAGTTTAGAAATCGAACCAAACAAGCCCAACCTATTGGATATAATACTAATACAAAAATATAAATTCTTCAAAAGAAATAAAACAACAAATAGAATAAAAAGGATCCTAAATCAATTCTGAACACTTACAAAACAAACAATCATGGTTTTCGAAAAAAAACACAAATCGATATTATATAGATTCTCCAAGATATATTATCGGATAAAAGATCTATATCAGTACAAAGAATATAAAGATATCTTGAAAAGTTAAAAAATTAGATAACAAATAAATAGGATTTTACAAGATTCTAAAAACATATTTATATGTATATTTGATTAAATTGCTAAAGAATATTCGAATCTTCTCAGTTTTTTATTACTTCCTTTTTATTCCAATGAAATCGAATATATACTTTTCAAATCAGAACATTATAAACGAATTAGAAACCTTAACAATGAAGGATCGAGTTTTAAAACAAAAGGATAATAAAGACAAACTAATCCAAAAATGAATATTCGAAGATATGATAAACTCGAAGATATGATAAACAATTATAATAAAGATAGATATTATTACTTTGTTAAATAAAGATATTATATATTAATATAATAATTAATTACAAATCTAAAAGGAAACAAAGAAATACTTGTCAAATATCATTATCTATATTCTGAAAAACCAGAACCTTTATTATAAGTATTGCAATATTCAAAAGCAAAAGAAATCTTATAGCCAAAAAAGAAAACCATTCAAATACAATCATAGAGATCGTTAAGATTGAAAGAATCAACGATTTGTACAACGAACAATAATCACAAAATAAAACATATAATTTGGATATCATTAATTGTTTGAGGATAAAAAACTTGAAAGAAGGGCAATTGTTACAGGTTCATTATTTGTTCTTAATTAGATCATATATAATTGCTTTAAGATATTTATATTTTATTATATAGTCAGCTTTCTTTTAAAACCACCCTTTTTTCCTTATAGAATATCATATATCTCACCTATCACCTACAAGGTCCCTTTACAACGTGCAAATTGAGGTAAAAGTAATGTATTCGATGATATAATGCATTCGGTATTAAACTACATTATCTACTTAGTTTATCAATTGTTATTTATCAACCAAAATGTTTCTTATTCTTCCCCATCTTAGATCCAAACAATAGTGCCACAACTCTCCTCAACCCCACAGAAGCAGACCCCGTAAATATTTCAAGCCTCCTACATATCCGTTCTTTTCCACGCTTCTAATTAACAGTTCGCGGGAAACACCCAGGGGGGCCACACCTGCAAATTCTTATTCCTCGAGTATCTAATATATACCGAGCATGGAGCTGTGGCCGGTTTTGCTCGATGCAGATTTGCATTTGCCGATCTTCTAATCTTGGATTTTTCATAGCCATTGCGATCTGTGATCTGAGGGGGCGGGGCATAATTTCTCATTAAAATGTTGCGATGTGGTTATATGTTGTATTTCTAGAGTCACGGTGTAGAATTATTAATTAGATAAGATCTATTGTTATCGGATGTAGGATTGATGTTTTAGAATTAATAGGATTGATGATGAAGATTTAGATTTATAAAGATTGATATTTTGATATTTTGATATTTTGATGTTGGGATTCCTGATTTGTAGAAGGGAAGGGGAAGGAATCCGCAGTCTGAAAATAAAATCGGGAAATTAAAAATGGAAAATGGAAGATGAGATATTCAAAAAACTTCATCAACAGATTACTGTAGAAACCCCGTATTAATATGCTCATCACGATCAAAATAAAATCAAAAATTATATATACTACGAAGATAAAACCTTATATAATTAACTGATACTCGAGTACTGGAATTGACATTCAACATTCAACATTCAACATTGAATGTTTCAAGACAAGCCAACAAATTAGCAGAAAGTATAAATAATCTCGAGGTCAAAGATTCGTCCGTATGAAACATATCCTGAATCTACACACCTACAAGAGTAGAAGCTAGACGAGGGGCAACAGATGTATGAAGTTACAAGTATGCAGCTAGTGTTTGGTTTCCAGAGTGAAGGAGGGAGTTTAACATCGAGCAAGAATCCCGTTTCACACACACGGAGATGGCGATTTGGAATTCTACATATTTCTTGCGGGCCGCGTTCTCGCGGTCGATGTGGAGCATTGATTAAATTCTATTCTTGCGTGCTAAATATATGGCTGGTGAAGATGAAAATAGAATCCGAGATTCGAACCTCGTATATATATGTACGCTTGCCATCCATGTGGCAAGGACTTGAGAAGAGTATATGTGTGCCGAACTTGATGAGTGCGAAGGAAAATCAAACCCGTGCCCAAACGACATCCGCGTTGCGTGTAATGTAGGATAAATCTCATTGAAAAATATGCAATCAATGCAATCAATGCACTAAACAGCCATCGTCCAAATCCAATGTCTTGCGCAACACTAATAACACCGAATGCATAGTAACTTTGTGAAAATTTGCAAGAACAATACTTGCGAGGAACAGGCCCTGCCCAAACCATCCTATCCCATCCATTCATCACATACCCGTAGCAGTCTTGACAAAAGCCGCAGCTGTACCAGCGTCCATGCCGTAAGTCAAATGAGGCGCCAAAATCAAATCTCCATGCGCACAAATATTATCACCGGTGTGGCAGATAACTTTAGTTTTGGCGGCCGATGCGCCTGCAACTGGTGATCCGTTGTCTGATGCACGTGTTAGTGTATGGAGAGAATGGTGCGGCAAGGAATTTATTTACTTGGGTCACCAAAAATGACGACTGCGCTGACTTTGGCCATGGTGGCTGCTGGAAGCATTTTGGCCGCGTTGTGTACGAGTTGGCCTCCTTGAGAGTAGCCTGACATGACAATTTTTGAATCGGGACAGTTTGTGACGGCTGTTGAAATCATCTGAGCCCTATGGTATTTGATTAGTGGTTGGTTATTTGATGAATATAGGAATGTGCATACATCATCTTGCTTCCGTTTGCATCACCTCCTGCTAAGAATCCGGGGATATCGGCAGGGTATGGAACACCTTGGGCAGCCACCTTGCTGGCTCCTCCCATGGCTTGACCAAGAGCAGCAACTAATGGAGGCCCTGCGACGGTACCGAGAGTTCCTGTTTCTGTGGTTCCACGAGCAAATATCAACATCATTGGCGCGCATGCACCTGCTCCGGCTGCAGCTTTGACATTTCCAGTGCCATTGCTCCCCTTGATAATTGGCGTAGCTAGGACGGAAATGGGGAGGAGCAAGAGCGACAAGTATTGTGGAGTCTTCATTTTTGATATCTGCTTGGATGTATTATATTTGTAAGGTAGTAAAGGAGCGATGATTTGTATGACGTTCTTGAATTTAAAAATGAGCAATAAAAAGTAAGCTTGGCTTGAAGAATGAATTGAAGGAGAAACGAGTCATCCATTGAGGCAGACATAAACTTATATCTTCACTCATACCAAGAAACTCAGTTACAAAACAACCTTCATCATCGCAAACTTTCCAATCAATTGCAAATAGGAAGGAGAAAATTGTTGCGATTGGCTGTTATTTTTCATGCAACTCTGAGGAAATGGATGCGATGAACTTGCGGCACAGATGCAAGATGCATCAACATGAAACTCGTCTCAACCTCACCTCACCATCATCCTACCGAGGTAAAAAAGAAATCAGATGGCAACTTTTTCTTCTTCTGTTCTATACATGGAACATCTGAAAATCTGGGCGTTAAGGCTGTGTATCCCAAACTTCAACAACTTTGAGAATGATGGGAAGTATCGCCGGTGTGTAGTTGTAATAGCAGTAAGCGAGATGAAGGATCGGTTCTTGCATCTAATGAGTTTCCACCGAATTGAAGATGGAATTCTCTTCGCCGAGCTGCTAAACTTCCAGTGTCAATTTGAGTATGTGTATGTAAACTTAGTCAAGATATGAAGGGTTGTAAAAGTCCGGAGTCCGATATCGATGCTGTAGATATCCCGAGTAGGTGGGACTATTAGCCCATGTTGTCATTTGTCTGTGCGAAGAGCCTCCATTGAGATAATGGTATGTAAGTTTTCATGCATCGGTACTCATCTTGCCTCCACAACGTGCTTGTGTAGAAAATCAAGATGTTCGCTCGCATCGCTTGACACCAAATCGCACGATACAACCTTACTTTCGGAGCTTGGGATGGTTGAAGCCTTGCTTTTGCTTTTCTCGAAATGCGATTCGTGCTCAAAACCCGTCCCACCGGGACCACATCCATTAAACTTTATCCTTGGGCTATCTCAGGATTGTTTTGGTTTTTGCTGGGCGGTTTTTGCCAATGATCCGGGAGTCGTATTGTTTTTCAAACAATTATATTGAGGTCTTGCATCATACTTCATATATTATCCGCTGATGTTTGTTGTATTCTTTTGCTAATTCATACTGTGGGGAGAATTGCATTGAGATTTGAAGGATCCAGGGGCTCGGGGTATTGGAAATGAGTTCTGACCCATGTAGATGCCCTTATGCCCTTATGCGCTGGGACAGAAGAATTTCATTTATTTTACAAGTAATAACTAAAGCCTGGAATGCAATACTTCTGGTATTCTTGCTGACAATGACCGGTTGTTTTATATTTTGAAATTATCATTCTAGCAATCATTGCATTGTCCGCGCTCGACTATCGGCTGACTTCTTGCTAAAGTTACTAAAATCCCATCGGAAGGGGAATGATGCCACTCCTATATCAGTCCGAGTACATCCAATGATAACAGTACAACATACTGAAGGAGTTCTCGCGGCACTATCTTTGCTTTTGCACTTCAATATGTAATACAGGCTTTTAGACAGTCCTGTTTGTTCCTTTAACCCGTCAGTCTACCCCATGGAAGTGCTTCAGCAGTTTTGATGCTGGACCAGGAACCTAATCACTTCCAATATATACGCAGTCACTAAGTAGTGGTTGGAGTATTATAAATCAATACCATAAATATTCGTCCGAGGTTGCTATACGAGTATGCGGCTCTTAATACCTGTTTATCTACACCCTCAAAGAAGCAATCACAACACAGTGAAGTATCCATTCTATGCTCCAAATTATGCATACACAAACAGACCACTTGAGAAAAAAAAAGCTGAATATAAACCGGCAAGAATAATATACCGAAAACAAATACAATTAATACGTTATTTCCCTAGCGTGGTCATTTTAATGAAATCTCCCTCTTCTCATATCCAACCGGTTTCCCATTAAAGACTCCATCCTCCCCACTAACCATCTCCATATCCGCATTGCCCCTCAACAAATCAACTCTGACCGGCGCGTCCGCCCTTTCAACCCTTCGCTCCATAACATCAAAAGCAAACCACTCCGGTCTAACAATGACGTACGCCGTATAATCGTACCACGGCACCTCGATATCCTCACCCTTCTCATTCTTCTTCTTCCTAATATCCACACTCCACAAGATGGTGGCGATAACTGTAAACAGCACCATCTCCACATAATCCTGTCCGATGCAAGCCCGTCTCCCCCAGCCAAATCCATGTTGTGCTTTGATGGAGGGCCAATGGGTAAGTGGTTCCCGGTATGTGGGAAATTCGGGGGAGAGCCAGCGCTCGGGGCGGAAGTTCTCGGGATCGGGATAGAGGACCGGGTCTCGGCATAGACCCCATTCGAGGGCGAAACAAGTGGTGCCTTTGGGGATGTGGTAGCCTTCGTATATGTCATCCTGTGTGAGAACATGAGGAACGCCTGGTTGGTTTTGTTAGTGCTTCGGTTCTTATCGGATGCTATCCCATCTACTCGGAAATGAAGCTTCGGAAGAAAGGAGATGAAATAGGAAAAGGAATCAAACATACCAGCAGGAGCTGGACTTCTCCACCTGAATATCTCCCTGATGATTGCCCTCACTACAGGCATGTTTTGGATATCTTCATAAGTCGGTGGTCGTTCCCCACACACTCTATCTAACTCCTCTTGTCCCTTACGTTGCCACTCCGGACTGACAATCATAGCGTGAAAGAAACTTTGAATAGGTGATGACGTGAGTATACTCCCAATCAACGCCAGCATACCCACCGAGTACGTATTATCCTCATCCAAGTTCGGAGTAGTAGGCATCGTAAGATGTCTCGACATCCAAGAACTATTCGGCTTCTCACTTTGAAGCGACTTCCTCACCGCCTCTTTTTGCCCAGACCAGAAATTTCTCTCCCGTAGAAAACGTACGCGCTCTTGGACTTTCCATGGCTGCAGAAAATCCGGAACCCAGTCTGGGAATTTGCGGAGGAACGGGAGTTTGTTTTGGATGTCCCCGTCGGCAGAGATGCGGCGGAGAAGTTGGTTGGCTCGCATGATGGTTTCTTTGGCGGTGGAGAGACGAGGATCATTCCAGGCCATTTGACCGGAGATTTGGGCGGTGCATTCTTCGCAGAATTGTTTAAAGAGGTGGGGTTCGGCGACCAGGCGGGTGACGAATGTCGCGGCGCCTTTTTGGGAAAGTGCCTTGAGGCGATCAGGTGGCATACTGGACA
This sequence comes from Sclerotinia glacialis, assembly GCA_002162575.1. Taxonomy (NCBI): domain Eukaryota; kingdom Fungi; phylum Ascomycota; class Leotiomycetes; order Helotiales; family Sclerotiniaceae; genus Sclerotinia; species Sclerotinia glacialis. The sequence goes on along the minus strand of NGKH01000002.1, from coordinate 1,628,790 downwards.
TGGTGTTTTTCATCCAGTTTTTGATACGCTTCATATCTTCTAGAGGAGAGTTAGTACGATGTGAGTGGATGCACAAAGATTGAGAGACTTACCTCCGTAGGTAACAAGAGGAATGTATCTATTGCTGAATCTGCAATCGTCTCCAATAGCCGCAAGGAATGGTCTATCTGAGTAGATTGCCCCTCTCTTGACAAACAGTTCTTCACAAATCTTGTGGGAGGTAATCCAGACAGTGTTGCCTCCATTTAGGTTGACTTGAAAAATGGTACCATAATCCTTACTCCAGTCCACCATCTTCATCCATGGATTCTTTGGGTCAAGGTCAGGAACCGAACCGATGATTGGATATCCTGTAGCAAAACATTAGGAACTTTCGTGAGCCAGCCAACATGCATATTTTATCTTACCTTTTGGGCCCGGCAATGATTTGGCGCCATCAGGTATTTTGACCTTTTTGAAAAGACGGTCGTAAGAGATATAACATGCAAAAATCACAGCAGAAACAACGAACAATAATGAAGAGTATGCCATAGTTACCAATGGCGGAACGATCGAGGGTAAAATTCTGGAATGTAAAGAAGGAAAAGATCTTGGGAGACGTGTTACTAATAAGTGGTCTCCATTTCACCTCTTGAAAAGGAAGAAGCGAAAAGGGAAAAGAAATACGAACTCATTAGCTGTAAAATAATTTCTCATTCACGATGTGGTCCTAAGACAAAACTAGCCCCGTCACCAACTATACCTTCATTCATCCGACCGGGGACCAAGCCGCGCTCCAAAACACAAGATATGCTTTCCAAGTGTATGCAGATCACAGCAACAAGTGAAGATTGTTTCCGTTGCTGAAACATTGCAGATGCGCTTTCTTCCGAAGCACGGATACTAGTGATGGCCCGCTAAACTCTAGCGCCCCTTTTGAGAGCTGAAGTTCGTTTAGCATATGCTAACAATGGTTATGTAGGGACACATGGTTTGTTTGAGGCTTGCCCTATCTTTTCCTCGGCTTGTGTTCGACTAATGTACTTCTTATACTAACTCACTTATTGTTGTATCTTCCATATCTTATTTTGCCAAGCTATCTTGGGATGAAGGGCTGCTCACGAGGACAAGTACAGGGCTGAATGATGAGTATACTTACTTGTGATTGTTGATTATCTGTAGAGGAAGGAATAGACTGACTACCTATCGATCTGCAGAGGTCTTGATTGATAGGATTAAACCGATAGCTCTATTGAAACAGGCCCGAGCTACTGCAAGGTCAATTGGTAGTAGCGTATTGGAAAATACTACCCCGCGGGCCTTCGAAAGCCTAAAGCTGGCCGCACAGGGCATCATGTTCCCATTAAACTGTATGTAATCTCCATTTGAATCTTTTGATTCATAAGGGTACTCTTCCCATCGATGGATATCGCAAGCCAACCAACGGTCATGCCGAATTTATCGCGAGCCTCAAAAGAGGACGTTAATGGTGGATTCCGTCTTTGCGTGTTCAAGGACGAGACGTAAGTATTTGTCCTCTTAGGCTCTTTCTAGTCATATTTTGTCAAAACTTAGGTGCATGGACAAGAGTTTCGACCGAAGAGGATGCATTTTTCATACCATTTTGATTCGCAACCTGAATGATGCCCGATATCACCGTCCTTCCTAAAACTGCTTACCTCGGATTCCCAAATTTTCCGATGCCTGTGGAGATTTTATTTGCAGAATGGTGAAATTGGTATAGCTAGTGCTAATATCTTCATTTGATGTGCGTGTACAGTAACCTACCTATTCTTTGCTCGTACAGTACAAGATTCTGGCTAAAACTTCTATCAAATTTTAAACACAGTCAGTATAGTGTTTATAGCTATATCACAGGTAGTATCGCGTATATTCTTTGGGCTTCATTATTAGAGAATTCAAGCATGCAAAAAACTTTCTTGATCCTATCCAGAATTCCTGAACGTGAAGGGGGAGAGCTAAACCTTCTAACCACCGTGCGGAAAAGTACATGAAACAAGACGAATGCACCAAAACCAATCGTTGCTGTGGCCCAATTATAATGAAAGAGGCTCTGAAGAATGAGATACTTGGTACACAATACAAATCATTTTCAGTACATGTACACAGATCTAATTCTGGTCAAGGAGATGAGATCTCGCAGGTAAATCTCAACGGTATCCCTTGGGCTTTTGTTATCAAAGCATACAACGTTGAATTTACCCAAGCATTCTTCCAGAAAGAAAGAAACGACAGCTGTGGAATGATACACATTGCAGACATCGTCTCACAGACATTTGAATATCTGACATTTACCCTGTCATATATCATACAGGAGACAGAGTATATTTTGGTGGCTTGGAGATTTCTAAATTTGGCACATTCGACCTCGAACTTCCGGGAGGCTGACCAAATTATTCTTCAAACTTTTCTCCACAATCTGCATTCGAGTAGCCGTTCATATTTGTTCGTAGCTATTGCCATACCTGCTCTCATTGGCAAATTTGTGAAACGGCAGATATCTGATCGTATATCAGCGGTGAAAAGCGGGTAGGTTCTGAAGATTCTAACATCAAATCTTTTCGGCTCGCCTTATGAGGCATACGGGGTAGAAATGGTCGATTGCTGCATTCAGTAGAATTTGCTTGTCTTCTTGGGGATATCTACCTGGACCCCATGGATGGTGGGTTCTTCTACAGCCGTGCGATCACCTTTCTTGATCTAACAACAGAGCAAGACTTTTCCCGTGGAGGCACACAAACTCACTGTTTGAATGATCCTTCCACAAATTTATCATCATCTACTTATTTTATTATGATCTCTTGAAATCAGAAATACTCCCAGTAAAGGGGGTCAAGTTAAAATGATCTATTGATAACGTGCTGCTCTTCGGACGAAAATTCAATCATAAAACCTAACCACATCATCGTCAGGCTATTTTGTGGATGGGCATGAAATCCCACAAAGTTGTCAAAACCGTATATCATGAATCATACCCCAACAAGGTACGAAAGACAAATCCCATTTACCATCACCGGAGCGAGTTATTGATGTTGGTAGTTGTTGGATTCTAATCTTGTAAAGTTTAAAGTCATCATACAAACAATGCTGGTTGGTAGACGATATACGATTACACAGCCTAGTATCTATTATCTCAAGCGAGCTTACATCATTCATCTAAGAGCCCCCTTCCCTTGATCTATTTTCATCACGATATATCACACAGGTATGCGCATCCGGGCGAACCAATTTCTTGAAACCGTGTGCCGCATGCCGCATGCCGCAAAGTTCTACAAGGGAAACGGGCCGTACTTTCGGTAACAGGATTGCCTCTTACGTTCCTTCGAGTCGTGTGTTGTAACCTCGTGAAGGGGGTTTTTCATGCAGGGCTATGGACTCGGTTTTATTACTACAGAGTAGATATTGCTGCACATACGGAGAGGTCATACTTTGGGTTCATGATATGTTCATTTCTTAGAGTGGAAGTTCCATGAGTACTTGATACAATCATTATACCATGGGGTTTTTTGTTGAGCTACACTCGCGTTTTCTCCCTCTCGTTGAATTTCGCCCGATCTTGTTACTATGATGGAATGTTCTATAACTGTCTGCTGTTGGTAACATTATAAGCTGTGCCTCAAAAGTAATACTCACGTCGTGCTGCAGGATCCTCAATGATTCCTACTTCCCCATCCATACCGTTAGATTATCTAGCATCATTTCGGTAATGAGAAATCATACTGGGAATGTTGGGGGTTGTAAAAAACTTGCCCGATGTAAATATGTAGCAATGATTTTCTATCAGAATTTTCTTAAACCATCTTCATTATTTCCCAAGTCTTTCTTTTGAGCTTCTTTCATTGAAATTCGTCGTTCTTTTCCGGTGCCAGTGCCGCGTACATTCTTTACCATGTCTCCTGTCAATTCGGTTCTCAGAACCGTGTTCATTCTTTCTTCTATCTCGACTTCTTTTGCTGCAATTTGCAATGACCAAATCAGAGCTCCTGGGGACCCCTCCGGACAAGTATTGACAGTATTCCTCAATTCTAATGACAAAATCTCTAATTTTTGTTTGGAGGATGTATCAGGGAAAGCTTCAGGGAGTGTAAGCTTCTCAAACTTGAAGGTAAGACATCTAAGGAGCATATCTAATTCAGTATACTAATAGATATAGCTATATTTTGAACGTAACGATAGTTCCACATCAGCTCTCGAACATTGCACAGAAGCCTTCAAAAATATCATCTCTCAATGCATTGAACCATCCAATCCAGGAACTTACGGAGGGATCTCAACATTCGACAATGGAGAAGTATATACGATCATTAACGAGTTGTATCACCAAGCACCTGACGTCCCCATGAGTCTGGAGAAACGAACCGGGAAAAAACCAACTCCCAAGCCCCCCAAAGTTACTCCAGCAGCACCTGAAAAGACTACCTCCAAAACGACTGAAGCGCCAATAACTGCTAGTCCAAAGACCACAGGTCTAAAAACCACGGAGACTACTCCAAAATCATTTGAGACTCCAAAAACCACAAGTTCAAAAGCCACACAAGTTACCCCTCCTACATCTAAACCATCTACTGTCAAAACAACCCCATCTTCCGAGACGCGCATACAAATGTCCCTATCCACCAGCTCCAAAGTTACAGAGACGACTTTGATTGCATCTCAAACATCGACTGCCAAGACGGGCATAGCTTCCGAGACTCTCCAAACATCTTCCGTAGCCAGAACTTCCACCAAGAGTTCCATAGAGGGGAGTAGTACGAATACTCACTCAGTTTCTATCTCAACCATTAAAACCTCATCATTCCTTTCCTCAACTAAAGTTTCTTCCCTCGACACTCCTTCCATCACCCCTGGCAGCTCCACTTCAGTAAAATCATCCACAGTCTCAAGCTCAATCACGGGCAATTCTCAAGAGGCAACCTCAACTCTCCATTCGACTTCTGGTATTTTAACTACTGCCACATCTGCAGCTCCCATCTCGAGTGAAACAAAATCGAGTTCCATGTCAAGTTCTGTATCAAAAGCAACCAGGAACTCCAGTTTGACGTCGATTGCCTACACTTCAAATACGCTTGAACCGACTCCTGCATCAGGGCCAGAATCTGTACCAATCGCAGAATCAAGTGGCTCTCCAGAACAAATTGTGTCCAGCGGTCGCCTAACTACTAGCATCAACTCTGTTCCCATATCCACAAAAGCCAGCCTCTCTGAAACACCCGCTACCAAGCCAACTTCTGCAGTAATTTCTGAATTTCCTAGCAGTGAAGAAAATCCAGCATTATCGGCGAAATCAACCAGTTCGGCTGTAACAACGAATACTACTGAATCACTGTCTAGGTCTGAATCCAGCTCCACCACTTCAGGCGCAGTCTCCATTGTCAGTAGCAAGCCTATACCAGTCTCCAAATCATCAGCAATTTCTAGCCCTGTCCCTGAAGTCACACCTGGGCCATCAAATCCCGCGGTTCAATCTAACAATGCCGAGGAAAGTAATTCAACCCCTGCATCATCAATAACAAGAAATATTTCGAGCGGAGCTCTCACATCTTCCCTAAAGCCTGAAATCACGCCTCCTCCATCAGGTATACCAGCTTCCCAAATCACCGCTTCAACTCCAGTCGCAGAACCCCTATCCCAAGACAATCCACATCATCCCCAGCCTGTTCAGCCACCACAGGCGGAAACTGCTCTACGTGTTACCAATACACCGGTTCTGGCGATCTCTCCCCCTCTCCCTCCCTTCCCAACAATACCAATGTTCGATCTCGCGGCTTGCCGCCATCGATTGCCGGTCGAATATCTACTACTAATCTACATGCAAAGCTAAGGACGCGAGCCACAGAATCGTTTACCTCGTTCAACTCTACTAATGCGTGTGTTTTCAGCTCAGTGGACATTCTTTCCATCGCAGGTACGCATACACCCCGCAGATCCCGTGTATAAGTCCAAAAAGTAATTAAGCTAACACAAGAAATGAAGATTCGTCAAATCTAGTCAGTGAAGCTGGCACTCGAACAGAATACTGGTAAATTTTGCAAGATACCGCCGTGAATGGAACAACTTGCCCTGTGCTTGGCTTTACAAAAGTTACGGATGAAGCCCTTGCTTCTCAATTTATAAATTCAAATGCGGCGGCATACACAAAGTCTGGACCGGGAATTGGCTGGAAAGCGGATGCCCCTAGTAAGTGCCCCTTTTGAAATATGTTTTTTTTACTAACTGGCTGCTAGCTGTTGACGTAGATTGTGTTTGTAAGTGTCGAGCTCATACTCCTGAAGCAATGTAAGAGTGTCAGGCTAATGATAGTAGACGAATCATCAATTTTGCAATATTTTTTTGCAAGTAGGGTTGATAGCAATAATTGTGCAGCTTTCAAGGCCATATTCGATCAGCCAGATACTCACAATGGAAGAAAATCCAGGTTGCAGACTATTTGGGAGTAAGTTTACATGGCTCCTCATACATCCACCACGATTCTAACACAAGATCTAGTCAAATTCCTAGCGATACCAATCCCGACTATGCTGGAATGGACCAAAAGGTATTTAAGCCAGCCAAAAAGATCAAATGTGTAAAACTAACAGACCAAAAGATAAGCACCGTCAAGGCACAAGCTTTCAGAGGCCCATTGCAACAAAGTTATACGAGCGACGATGAGAAATTAGCCTACATCTACGAATTGGCCGTCGCAATGGCCATAATCAATGATGATGCTATCGCGTCTCTTTTCCAAAGCACAAATCTCCGGATTTACCAAGCGCTACTTGGTGTTGATGCAGTTATTGGAGCCAATAATAATACTGCGCCGAATCTTATGAAGCCAGATGTGAGCACTACCTCCTATCTGATTTGCGCACCACTTTGTGATATGATTTCTCCTTGATGTTATATAATACGATCCTACCTAAATCAAATTCCCACCCCAAGCCAAGGCTCTCCCTTTCCTACCTCGAAGCAAAAGCTGACCCCATTTCTTCCTTTCCAGTGGGCGTCCACTTACCGCACCTACTTCAGCAACTTCCTAGCCACACGGTCCTCAGCCATCCTGTCCCAAGTCTCCAGCTACCTCGACAATGATCTTGGACCAGCCGCAAGAAGTGGTGACGTTACACTCTCAGATGGAACTGTGTCAACAACCGAAAATTCCATTGGAAATGGCGTGGATGCATTCTTGAACGCTTTTCCTTTAGCTAGTGCTTTTACCTTTGATCAGGAGAAATTGTTGGGGTTTCCTGGAGCATAAGTGGACTTTGGGAGAATAAAAGAAACGAGGATGTTCCTAAGATCAAATACTTGGTGATATAGGTTGTGGTATTGGTTGATTAATTGTTGGTGATGAACTCATTATTTCGAGTAGATGTGTTAGTTATTTCTTGGTGGTTTTCTGTAAAGTATTTTTATTTTCATATTTTATGTTTTTTGTATCTTCAAATCTAGAAATGAAATACTTCAACGTCGGAGCTAAGCCTGATAATGCACGGACCATACAAGGCTGATCAAATCCCCCCTCCACCAAGCTGCCACACAATATCCCACCCCTCATTCATTCATACCTCTTTCATCACACCGCATCACAGCAGCTCCTTCTCCGAATCCCAAAATGAGTACTCCTCAAACCCTAACTCCTGCCAAAACCTTCAAATTCCCCCGCGAACACTCCTTTCCCCCCTTCTTCACCCTCCAACCCACCTCTTCGACCTTACACGCGCAACTTCGCAAATGGAGCGATTTGATCCTCTCTTACTTCGCCTTTTACCGACTATTTCGTCTTACAATATCTACATTTTTATCTTCCGAGTTATTCAAAAATGAGAGGATCAATAGGAGGTTGGATGAGGATGCATTGAGGGAGGTGTTGGAGTTTATGAGGAAAGAGGGGAGGGTGGAGTGGGTTGGGGGGAGTGGGAATGGGAATGGGAAAGTGGGAGGAGATGTTTCTTGGGTCTGGTGGAGGAAGGTAGATGAATGGGCAAGGGTTATTGAGGAGTGGGTTGATGAGACAGGCCAGAGAGGGAGCGTCTTGACACTCTACGAATTGGTTGAGGGGGAGGGCGGGAAGGGTGCTGGTATGTTATTTGTTTCTTTTTTTACTTTTTTGTTTTGGAATTATATAAAGAGTCTTGCTGATTATTGGATTGACAACAGAGTTCCACGGCCTGGATGCGGAAATTCTACAAAAAGCGTTGGCAATATTGGTGAAGAAGGGAAAGGCTCAGGTTTTTGGACAGGAGGATCAACAGGGTGTGAAATTCTTCTGAAGTGTGTAACATCTTCCAAATATACCTAGGATACACATTGGCGCCGAGAGTGAAATATATCATGCACAGCGGGAAGCCTTGTCGGCGCCGAAGATGTATAAGAAATCCAAAATCATAGGGGTTTGCACATAAGGAGGGACTAGGTACTTTATCAAAGCTCCGTTCCCCTTCTGGAACCTCCTTAGGCCTCCTCCCACCGAATTTCCGCCGCATCGATATCATTGCTCAATACTTCAGCAAATTCAAACGGAAGATCCTTTCCATGGCTGACCTTGAAAGATGCCCCGAATCGGGAAACATCCATAAGGACAGCAAAAACCTTATATTACAAGTTCAAACATTGTACACACACTTGACAGTGCGCAATCTCATAGTAAAGTACCCAGAGTCAAAACGACTCTTTCGGAAGCAACACCGGACCACTAGCAAGATGCGAACCAAACCTTGACAAGAAGCTGGAAAGGAAATTTGGAAGCAATCGCTAGGAATAGCTTCCAGGTCTAGGCCTGATGAAATAAGAAACGTTACGCGGTGTCGTTCTTTTCCCGCTGTCTCCGGGGGACGTGCCGAAATTGGATGGAGAATAGTATTTGACCCTCAGCCCACGTTACCCAGTCCTCTAGTGCCAGTACTAGATAATTTTGAGCTTAGAAGCATCGAATATCATCGTCCATCCCTTTTCCATGGTCCGAAAAAAAATAATGATATTTGATCTGCGTGGTGCTGGAGCTTCTAAGTAGAAATGAAAATTGGAATATTGGAGTGAGTGGAACAACTTATATCAACAAGTCACGATATACTCTGGATGCAGAGAGCACATAATACGCACGAAGCTGTAGCATGAATCTTAAGCCAGCATGCCCCTGGTTAGATTCGAATTTAGGAAGCATGTTATCTTAGCCGTAATACATCTTCGGAGGGGGGGGTGAAATTACTAATTTTCAAGCAGGTGAGATGTAATTATTTGGTATCTGGTAATTGGTCTTATGAAGGCATGATTTATGAATCCTTGGGATCTTTTGATTTCACTGGTCCGACTTGTTTATCGAGGATTACTTTATTGAGTTATTTTCAAGTAGCAAAGTCATGTATAAATGGAAAAAGATCGATCAAGAAAGAGGCAATCCGGAAATCAAGGAAGAGAATTTTCGAAATCAAGGAAGTCTCGGAGAAAACAGAAAGATAGTGTAGTCCGTAAGTAAACCAGGTTGTCAGCAAGCCAAACGTTGGATCTTGGAGTCGTATGGCGTTCATGGATTGGACGAATGGGAAGCTGAGGGTACCTGGCTTTCTTTCCGCATTCATTTTGAAAGGGATATGGGATATTTCGGTTAGAAGGGGTTACTCTTTAGGTATCTTCCTTCCTTCTATTTCCCCTTCTTTTCCTATTTGCTTTCTAATCATTGGTCACTGATCACTGATTAGTAATCAGGAAGTGTAAGTAGATACTAGGTAGTGTCAACTCTTATGGACTCAGGAGTTAGTTAGATAGTTAGATAGCTCGGCCTTGAAATCGTATCGCATCGTATCGCATCGCATCGCAAAATGAGCGTCATCATCACTCATCATCACTTCATCATCAGTTATGGGAATTATGCCTAATGCTTGGAAGTGGTCATGGTGCATTTACTTCTCTTCTTGATTCATTCTTGATTCCTCATGCATTTTACTTTCACCGCCATCATAGAGTTTCTTGCTTGGGTAGGTAAGGTACCTATCTCCCTCGTCTATATATACGGTTGTAGATAGTTCACTTAAAGATACCTTTGGATGTATATATATGTATATATGTACATGTGTATATATAGATAGAGATAGGAGACTTTAATAAGGAAGATTGAATTGAACTGAACTGAACTGAATTGGATTATATTATATTATATTATATTATAATAAGACTTACAATCTTATACTTTAACTATTACCTACTTAATCTCTCCCTATCAGAGTCAGGGGTGAAAGATAATCTTTCTTCTTATTATTCTTCTATGACCCACCAACTGCTAAATGAAGCAATTGGATTGATCCACCAAATCGTTGAAATCATCTCTTGGTTCAAGAGACAAGAGATCGACTCAATCCATCGAGGCCGCGACCATCTTCCCCCTTGTCAATTGGGCGGGTGAGGCTTCTTCTTCTTCTTCTTATTATTATTATTATTATTATTATTATTATTGTGTTGTGGTAACTTGAGATTATTCTCTGCAGCCTATTCTATCTAAAGTTAACTTCTTACTTACTTCAAAGCATTTCATCAAACAACAGACTTTCCCACAAGTCCTTTTGCTTGCTTGCTTGTTTGTTTGCTTGCTTCCTTGCTTTCTCTCCTTCTCTCTTTCTTTCCTCATCTGAATGAATTCATTACGACCCCAACAATATCACCAACCAAAGAGTCAAAACAGAAGAATAATCATCCAACTGAGAGTAACTCGACAGCTTCTACAGCAGCAACAAATCACACAATCATACAATCAACACATCAACAATAATATCTTTTGAATTTCACAACCAAAAAAATTCCATTCATTACAATCGTTACAATCGTTACAATCGTTACAATCTTTACAATCGTTAATCAATAAAATAAAATAAATTCGGATTATTTTCGGCCTTTTACTCTTTCACTCTCTTTCAATCCATCAATCAAGCTTCAAAAAGGTTTCCTTCAAAATCAATTCCCCTCAATTCCAATACTACTTCGACCTTCTATACATTATTGCATTGCATTATATTATTTCCATTCCTTCTCCAAGTTCCTTCGAAACCCAGCCTCAGACCCGATAATTCCTTATACATAACATAATCAAGGGGGGCAGGTATCATCCTATCTTTTTTTGAAACGACCCATCATCCATCATCAAACCTCCGCATTTATCCCAACTTTCAATTCAATACCGCCAAAATAGCTACCTTACAAGAAAACCCATATCCTCAAACTTCATCTTTTGAAGATGCGATGATCTATTCAAATGATGCGGATTATCCAACATCAATGCCTGGTTCACCCCCCGACCTAACGGGGTCCAAATCCTCCAAATCCTCTTCATTCCACTCCTCATACCAATCAGATAATGACGAGATTCTTTCCGACGTCAATCATTTTGAAGAAATTGGACTCGATGATGAATCAAGACTTGACTCGGAGATTGGGGATTTCGCCGTCAAAATGTCGACAAATCCATATTCTTCTACATTTACGACTGACCTGCGCAGTCAAGCAAAGCAACAACGACAGCAACGAGTTCCCATGTCCGCCACACAAGGAAATACCAGAATTCCAAGAGATTTGACATCAAATACCAAAGGTCGTTCAGGTTTTCCAACATTGAGATCACAGATAAGAAATGCGGCATCGGATGGCTTGGCAATTGTCCCTGTGCCCACTTCATCGGCAAGGACCAGAAGAGGAATGAGTAATCCCAATGCACCTCCATTACCGACTACGACACTTACACGACAGCGAAGTTTAAGTCCAAATGTTAGCGCGAGCCCGAGGAGCAGTATATCAGGAGGTTCCGCAAAAGGGAGAAGGGGCAGTTGGGTCTCGAATCGAGAACGAAAAACCACACTGGAGTTAGAAAGGGAATGTGATGAGGACGATGGAGATGACGTACCCGACGAATGTCTTTTGGAAAACGTACCGATATCACCACGACCTCCTCAGGAACGAAGGAGTGCTGCACCATCGGCATCGACGAGCCCTGAGAGGCCTGCGAAGGAAAAATCGAAACCACTTGGAAATGGAACTTCTGCCAAACCGGCAGAACAGGGAGAGCTTAGATCACCTAGAGCTATCATGACACGAGGAGTAACTACGGGACAATTTCCAACTAATCTTTATAATTCTAATAAACCTCGGGCGAAGAGTTGGAATGAAGCTTTGTCGGATTTGAGCGAAGAAGCAAAGGCTTTGACAGAAGCTTTGGAGGCACATGCGGAGGATGAGGAAAAAAGGGAATCTGATTCTCATAATTATGTCCGTTCTAAACCAACTCGAGTGAAATCATCCTTCGCCGAATTACCTCCGCTACGAAGGACCGAACTTATGATCGATCCGTTACCTATATCGAAGGAAAAAGAAGCTGTTCTCTCGAGAACTCGGCCATCATGGCTTCCTCCGAAGGATCCGGCCGAGGAAAGACGACATCTTAAAGAATATCAAAAGATGATGGCATTGGCAGAGAAAGTGGAACGCAAGAAAGAATCCGAAAAACATAGCAAATCAACTTGCAGAGATGATACAGCAAGTTCACTGTTAAAAATCTGGGAAGAGCATGTTTTGCCTAATTGGGATGATGTGATAAGACAACGAAGAACGAGGGAGCTTTGGTGGAGAGGTATAGCACCAAGAAGTCGTGGGGCTGTATGGACAAGAGCGATTGGAAATCCATTGGGTTTATCGGAACCATCATATACAGCTGCTCTTCGAAGAGCTCAAGCCTTGGAAACGACAATTAAGAGTGGTTCTCAATTGAGTGCAGAGGAAGAGAAGAAGAAAGGTTGGTTGGAACGAATTGAAAAGGATGTCAAGGGAACATATCCCGAATTGCGTATATTTCAACCCGAGGGACCTTTACATGTGGCTTTGACGGATGTACTCAAAGCTTACGCCATGTACAGGAGCGATGTAGGTTACGTGCATGGAACAAATGTAAGTAAAGATTGATTTCTTCGTCAATTTTTTTTTAAAAAAAAGTTCATTTTTTTATTAAGAACGGAATCTAATTTTATCACAGACAATCGCAGCTGTTCTTCTTCTCAACCTTCCCGATGCTTCTTCATCCTTTGAAGCCTTGTCAAATATTCTAAATCGACCTCTTCCCCTGTCCTTCCATACCAACGACTCCGGCGCTATCTCTCGCGTCTATAGCCTCTTCCTCACCACACTCTCTCAAAAATTTCCTCGTCTTCATTCTCATCTCACCTCGGAAGATCTCAATCTCAATCCAGATGTCTATCTCCGTGATACCTTCGCTTCCCTATTCACCAGTTCAATATCTCTCGATAATGCAAGTAGATTGTGGGACGTGGTTGTTTTTGAAGGTGATTCAATATTGGTTAGGGCGGCGGTGGCACTTTTTGGATCCTTGGAAAATAAACTTCATGGTGTTACTAGTGATGAGGAGGTTTTGGCTGTACTTAATTCGGAAGGGTTAGGGTTGGGAGAGGAGGATTGGATTGCGGCTGTTAGGGGGGCGGGAAAATCGCGTGATTAGGATGGATAGGTTTTGAGGGTTGAAGGATCTGAGAGAGGGAGGGGAGCAAGGGAGAGGGAGGAGAGGAAAAGGTGGATGGAATGTACCTCGGTTCTACAATCGTGTAGTGTAGTTTACTAGTTGCAGTGAAGATAAAGATTCATGTCTTTTTCTGTCAGCTGGATTCAAATCCAAAATCAATTATGAAAAGAAATTTAAAGTTATATAGGTGCGTGATAGTAAGGATGATTTTGATGAATTATATAGGACGCCTTGAGGGTATTAATATATATATAAATTAAATATTTTGCAAAACAAACATTCGTTCATTTATTTATTTATTTATTTATTCATTCATTCATTCATTCTATATACACCATATAGATATATTACTCTCAAATATCAAACTTTATCTTCATTTCCAAACCCAAACCCAAACCCATCTAAAAGAACATATCATCTCCAACCCACCTGTTGGAAATTTTGTTGCACATCTCTCGGTAGAAAACGGAATTCTTGCTTCATTTCTTTCTCTATTCTCCTGTTGGGGGAGATAGAGATAGATAGCTTTCTTTCGTGTGATTATCGTTCTGAATGGTCAAGGTGAGGTGAGGTGATGTGATGTGATATGATATGATATGATATGATGTATATCATACGAGCTTTGAGTCTGGTTATTCGGGGCTAAAAATAAATTTGGTTCATTCTACTCATATGATTTATTTTTTAAAGCCCCTTCTAACCTTCATCGTAGTTCGTGCGTGTTGTATTGTTTCAATTATGCGAAAATGTTTAATTGATAATATGATTCTTTAGATTTAGATTCTGTTTCGTTAATTGTTTAAATCAGTTGAGGTTCGTTCTATCTATCTAATCTTGGATATTTGAGTATCTGAGTATCTGAGTATCTGAGTTATCTAGGTATCTGAGTATCGAAAAATTCATTAGTATTTACTAGATATTCCAAAAGACTTGAGATATTAATTAACATCTATCGGAAGAGACAGAATAATAGAATCTCATTACTCAGAACATATATTACCTATATCATAAGTATATATACACCACCTTAAGAAAGTCTACCCAACACTTTATATAATACAATTGTTACGAGGGTAGCCGTCTAGATCATATGGAAATGTTCTAGGCTCTCGAAGTAGGTTTATAATTAGGTATCAAACAAGGATTTAAATAATGACAATATAAATATATTATTTGTAATTAATAGTAGAATATATTAAATGATTGATTTTGAGTATAAAGCTCTATACAAAAGAAATCCATCTTGATTATATAGCTCTTTGTCTTTTTCGGACAATTAAGATAGCTGAATGTTTTTGGAGCGTTATCGTTTCAAAGCTGTCTATTATGTAATATGCCCGAAGTTTTTTTGTTTGTATATTTTGATGGTATATATATATATAATCCTAAAATAATTATAATTATATATTAATATAATCGAATCTTATTTTGTTTGTATATAACTCAAGTTTATACAAATATATCAATTGTTATTTTTGTAATATTATCTTTTTCTTAATTTAGTATTGATCCCAAATATTTATATTAGTATATCCTTTTTTTCTTTTTTAAATGATTATATACTTTCTTTCTTTTTTCGTTATATCTTCTTCAATTATTAATAAAAGAAAAGAACAGATTTGTTTCGTTTGTTTTGTTGAACAGAAAGGTTTCGAAATGCCTTTATACTTTTTATACAAATGTATAGATTGCAAATGTATTGTTTTGCCTTTTAATTCTTTGTAATGTAACGAATACATTCATAATAGCAAGAAATACAATGTTCAAGGTCCGTCTGAAAGTGATTGAAAAAGTTTGTCCCAATAAAAGGAACGATTGGATCAAAAGGAGAAAGAGGCTATAGTTAAAATTCTGTGTTTGCGAAAACAGAAGTGTTTTCTATTGAAATGTGAATCCGAAATGCTTCGTTATGGTTTGCAGACTTTTGATGAGTTAATGAAAATGGAAAAGAAGGAAAAGTTGGAAAATGAGTATATAAAGAAAGAGAAGGAACAAGCAAATATTGGTTCGTTGGTGTTTGCTGAGGTTAGTTCGAATATATTGAACGATTTTGATCCTTCTTCCTTTTTGAATCCTTCGGATCCTTTGTTGCTTTTATGGTTTGATGTTGAGCTCGAGGTTTTATTAACAGATGTGGGTATTTCAGATGGAATGCTTATAATTTCTCAAAACAATTGAGATCTTTTTTGAGTTCTTATATGTTTTCCGAATATAGGTAGTCTAATTATTTGATTAAGTATTTGACTTTGTTTCTGATATATTTACAATTTAGTATTGTTTCAATATTGTATATAGTATTAGAATTGATTGGTTCGATTTCTATTATTAGTACATCAAACGTTTCTGATAATGCTTTTTCAAAAAGTGAGATATGAAATACTGGGTGGATATTCATTGTGTATAGTAATTTCAATTTGTAATTGATTGGTTTTATTATCTTATCGATTTTGAATGGTCCTAGTTTTTTGTGGTTTAATTTATCGTTTGGTTGTTTTATTTGTATGTTTTTTCGAATAAAATAAACTTTATCCTTTTCTTTAAGAGTAAATCCTATACTTTTTGATTCATTGTAGTATGATGTTGTTCTTAAAACAATGAATTATAAATCTAAAGAGAATTATTTGTAAAGTTCCTTGATTTCTATGATATCTTTTATAGCTTCGTTTGCATTTGTATCTTGCAATAATGGTGATTTGTAAGTCAATGGGTTGAACCCAAAGTTAGTATATGTTGGCGTTATTTTTGTGGTTTCTGTTTTTAATATATTATATGCGAATTGTGTTAAAGGTAATAATTTAACCCAATTATTTTGTTTGTAATTAATATAGCAGCGAAGATAGGTTTTCATCGTTTGGTTTAATTGTTTTGTCTGGCCATTTGTTTGTAAATGGAAAGCTGTTGAAAGCTTTCTTTTGATTCCAAATAATATTATAAAAATAGACCAAAACTTCGATATAAATAGTTTGTCTCTATTTGAGATAATCTTATCTAATACATTATAAATGCTAACTATATTTTGTATAAATATATAAACAAGATCGTTTGTTATCCAAGTTTTATAAAATGATATTATATAAACGAATTTGGTTAATCTATTTATTATTATTAGTATAGAATCGTACTTCTTTTAGATAACTAGGTCTTTGAATAATAATAGTTTCATTATAAAATCCTAAACAATGGATTTCCAAGATTGAGCAAATAGTTCGGGGGTTTTGAATTGATTATAAAGGGTATGCCAAATAGCTTTATTCCTTATACAAATATTGTAGTTCCCAATTATGTTTTCAATTATAATCTTCATTTTTGGAAAGTAGATTTTTTTCTTTATTTTGGTAAAGGTTTTTGCAATACTTTGATATCCATAAACTAATAGCTCATATTGTTCTATAATATAATCTTTAGTTAAATTAAAGGGTATATAAAATTTATTATGAAAATGGATGAATCTATCTTTTATAATGAATCTTTTTTTTAGATTGTTTGGTATAACTAGGATTCTTTTGGTTATAGTATTTGTTGTATATTCTGTTTTTATGATATCTTTGATAATATTATAATTTATTCCTGAAATGGCAATGAGTTATGGTTTATTATGAATTAAAGCATTGTCTTCCTGTCTTAATATTGTATATGATTTGTATGTTTTATTTTGTAAATACTTTGGTTTTCGGCTAAGAACATTTGTTTTAGCATTTTCGTTTCCTTTGATATATAAGATTCTGAAATTGTAGATGGCCATAATTTCCGATCATCTGATCTGTCATCGATTTAGTTTCTTTGTTGTAATGAAGTAAATCAAGTTCTTATGATCTGTATACATCTATACTATATATTTCGATTCTTTCAAATATATTCTTTATTCTCTAAAAGTATTTATTATCGTTAATAATTCTTTATTGTATATTTTGTAGTTTAATTTGGTTGGCGATAATTTGTATAAATAGTAAACGATTGATTGTTATTTCTTATTCAAATCTAATTAACTGAATATTATGTTTAATATGTAATCTGAGGAGTTTATCTTTACGATTATTAGTAATTTTGGATCGAAAGCTTTGAGAACTGGTTTTTTTACGAATACTTTCTTAAGGTATTCGAATATTGTTTGTATTATTTTTGTCTATCGAAATTCCCCTTGATTCTTTTTGATGATTTTGGTTATTGAGGCAATTATTTTCGAATAGTTTTTGATGAATCGTTGATAGAAGTTGGCAAACCTTAAAAAGGATTGTATTTCCTTTATATTTGTTGATGATTCTTATTCTTTGATTGCTTTTACTTTGTCAGAACTCATTTTGAGATTTTTGGAGAATATGGTGTAGCCTAGGAATTCTGTTTTTATGATATAAAATTTATATTTACTGGGTTTGTATTGGAGATCTGCCTTTTTCAAAAGTTGTAGAACATTATAGATATTCTGGATATATTATCCTTTTGTTTCTGAAAATACCAATATATTATTTAGATAATATATACAATATATATCTAGATATTTTCTTAATATATTATTGATCAAATATATATA
>NGKH01000002.1:1600064-1610673 GCA_002162575.1 Sclerotinia glacialis | reverse complement strand
ATATACAATATATATCTAGATATTTTCTTAATATATTATTGATCAAATATATATATATTACTAATATATTTATCAAACCAAATAATATTACTTGATATTTATATAATCTATAATAAGTTCTGAATGCTGTTTTCCATTCCTTATCTTCTTTCATTCTGATTAGATAGAATCCGTTTTGAAGATCAAACTTGAAGAAAATCTTGGCTTTTCCCAATCGATCCTTCAATTTTGTAGCTAATAGAAATGAATATCGATCTTTGATCATTATATCATTGAGTTTGTGATAATTTATACAAAGTTTTCTTGTATCATCTTTCTTTGATATAAATAATATAAGGCTAATTGTTTGTAAAATGGATTCTTTGATTTATCCTTTTTTTAATATATCGTCAATATAATCCCTAAACGTTTCTAGGTCAGAAGTTGACATCGGATAGATTGGTCCGAATAAAGGCATTTTGCTTTCTTTTAATATTATCTTGTGGTTTTATAGTTTATGTTTTGATAAAGTGTCATAGCCTTTTCTTTCTTTGAATAATTTCTTGTACTTCTGGTATTATACTAATATTGACGTTTTATCCTGTTTCGTTACAGGGGTGGTTTCAAACAACTTTTTTTGTTTATTCTTTATTTGTACAAAAGGTTCACTTTCCTTCATTATTAATGAAGGACCTTGGATTTGATGTCCTATATCAATGATATTGTTCGCTTTCAGTTCTTCATCGTATATGTTCAGCTTTATTGGCTTTAGCATATCTTATCGATTGCTTTTCTTCGGAAATGATATAATTTCTGATAACCAATCAATCTGGGGGTTATATACCTTCAATTATAACATTCCCAAAATGATCTATTAATTCCTTAATAAAACAATATCGAATTGAATAACCTTTTTATATTAGATTATACTCATCTGCAACAAACGAATCTCCTGCGAAATCTTTCCGTTCAATTCAATTAATTATTTATTAATTAATTGCAATTGATATAATTTCTGTTTTGTTTGAAATTGTATTCCCAAATACTTCATAGTTTCTGATATAATAAAATTTCCTGTAATTCCTGAATCTATCATAACCTAGATTATTTGTCTGTTTATTCTTGTATTGTAATAGATCTGACCTGTCTGTCCTGTAATATTTAATTGTCCTCAACCCTTCTTATAGATCTTGATTGCTTTTCCCTTTTTATAGGTTTTCCTTACTTTCTTTTGAAAGAACCAATCTATGGCCTCCTTGTCTAATAGATGAATTCTGCAAGTTTCATTGTAATATATTATTCAATTTATAACAATATACTTAGTTATTTATTCTTCCGATAATGATTCTCTCGATTCCGTTTCGACAAAAGAAGGGGAAGAAGTTTATAAACACTCCAATTTATATCGATCTATAATATTCAACCCTTCCTGATTTCGAAGCATTATATCGATTTCCTTTTGATATTCCTTTTGTTTATAATTATTGTTTTCGATTAGGTATAAGATGTATAATTGGGATACAAAGATAATATTGAATTGTTTTTTGCCAAACTTTTTATAATAATCTTCTTTTGATGATTTCTTGCTTCGGCAATCTCAGATTCGATAATCTAGTTTGTTATATTCGAAATATAATTTATCCTTGTATTTTTGCTCTATTTTTTCCTTAAATAGTTTGTTTTTGAATATTATATCTAATTGTATTGGTTCTTTATAAGATTGTTTGTTTTCTCAAGATCTTCCTTTATTCTTATAGTACTTATTACAATTTCAGTTTCCATGAAAATTGGAAGATTGATATTCCTTTTGATACTTATAGAACATCTTATTTGTTTTAATAGATTCCTCAATTAATTCGTTTAAATCTTCCCAAATGCAATTGCGATCTAATTTTAACCTGACTTCAGATTTGAACCCTTTTTGATAATAGTTCATTATTGCGTTCTTTTCCTATCTAATGATATTTATATATCTTCTGAATTCTATAGTATACTTGATTATTGACCCTATTTATTTGAGACTATAGATTTTGGACTCAACATCATATAATTCATTAACGTTCCCAAATACTCGTCGTATTTCTTTCTTGAATCCTTCGAATCTCCTAAAGATGGTTTGAATCAGGTATATTCGCTTTCTAAACTCATTCAAATTGGTGAAATAATCTTTAAGATACGATTAGATCCATTTAGCAGCTTCTCCTTTAAAGTAAGATGCAGCCCAGATGCTTTTATCAGCATTATAATTGAATTTATCCTGATTGAATTGGAAATAGATCTTAAATTAAAGCAAAAAGGTTTCTAACTCTTATCAATTGCTTGTAAACCAATCTGGTAAGGCGATTTTAAAAGTTTCGATGACAATGATTTCCTTAGAGTCTTCGATACTTCTTATAACGATATCTTTGTTCTTATCGGTACTTTCGGATATGACCTGGTTAATTGTAATAAAGTTGCTAGATTGTAATATCTTAGAAAATATAATGTTGTTACTTGTCAAATCGGTATTTGAAATAGTAATAATGCTCAAAGTATTACAAGGATAGCTATCTAAATCATATAAAAGTGTTCTAAACTTTTAAAGTAGGTTTATAATTAGATATCAAACAAGGATTTAAATAATAACAATATAAATATGTTATTTGTAATTAATAATAGAGTATACTAAATGATTGATCTTGAATACAAAGCTTTATACAAAGGAAATCCATTTTGATTATATAGCTTTTCGTCTTTTTCGGATAGCTAAGATAGTTGAGCGTTTTTGGAGTGTTGTTGTTCCAAAGTTGTCTATTATATAATACACCCGAAGCTTTCCTATTTGTATATTCTGATGGTATATATATATATAATCCTAAAATGATTATAATCATATACTAATATGATCGAATTCTATCTTGTTTGCATATAGCCCAAGCTTATACAAACACATCAGCTGTTACCTTCGTAACAACAATGCAATACAATACAATACAATACAATAATAAATCTTTCTTTAATTTTCTTTTTTTTTCTAAATACAATTAATCCAACTAGCTAATTATTAATTTTCAAATTTCCTCCGTCGTTATATAAATGAACCTTCAGATTCATCCCTCTCTCAATTTGTATTTATTTAACTTAACCCATTGTTCATCTCTTTTCTGTCATTGATTTGTTTATCCATCCGTGAATCCATCCATCTATGAATCCATGAATCCAACCAACCATCACCTTTCTATCTCCCTTTTTCTTTTTCCCGTCTCCTCTCTCGCCCACATCATATCATTGCTCAAAAGTATGAAGCAGAATAAAAAGCAAATAAAACACCACATCAATGCCCCACACCCCAAAGGAGATTGCTCTCAGAGTATTCGTAGAAAGAGAAAATGATCTCGCCCTCCCTATCTAGAAGTAGACAAGTACAAAGGAAAAAGCCTAAGAAAAAAAATAACAGATAAAAGAAGGAGAACCCGGTGATTTTTTTCTCTTTTGTAAAAGAACTGAACCCCAGAAAGAAAACTCGCCAAAACTCCCCGTGTCATAAAGGTATTCGTCGTAACTAGAAGAACAAAAATGTGGTATCAAACCCATATCCCCCATCATCCATCATCAAGCATCAAGCATTAACCATAAATACAAAACATACAAACCTCAAACCATATTCCCATTAACATTAACCTCATACCCCTCACTCTTCTGCTTCAACGCCTTAGCCAACATCAACTCCCTCATCCAATCAATCCTCTCATCGCGACTCCTCACCGCAAAATAATGCAATTTATTATTCGCGCCACCGCTTCCCCCCATACCTCCAGGCATCAAACTATCTCTCTTCTTCAATCTCACTCCCTTCTCTATCGCCTGAGGAATCAACTGAAAAGCAAAAGCACCTACCTTTTTATCCCGATCGCCTCCGCGACCCATCGCAATATTAACTCGCTTAAAAGCGGCGTTTAGTTTGGAAGAAGACGCCAGAGAAGAACAGGCAATGGCGTAATCATCAACGTCAATGCATTCGAGAACATCCATGGCACTTGCGTCTTTGTGCATGGCGAGGGTGGTGCCTCGAAGTGTAAAGTGGTGCTCGTGCCATTCGTGACGCAGCATTTTCGTGCGTCGCTTTTTCATCCAGCCCGCATAGGAGGGGGCGTCTTTCTCTGGGGTGGTGGAGGTAGAGGAGGAACCTGAGGAGGGGTGAGCTGGTAACGGCTTGGATGTAGAGGCTTGAGCGGGATTGGAATTTGGCGCGCCGAATTGGGCCCAGGGGTCGGTGGTGGAGTAGGCCCGGATGGAGCTTGCGAGAGCCAATGGGCGTGTAGGATCCCTACTGGTGGTTGTGGTTTCGGGGAAGGTGCGGGCTGGTTCGTTGGGAAGAATTTGGACTTGGGCTGGGTGGGAAGGTTGAGTTGTTTCCGTGGCTCGATATTCATCGACGCGAGGAAGTAGGGAGGGACGACGATTAGAAATACGGGAAAGACTGCGCTGGAGAGAGTTGTTCATCAAGAGATTGTTGGATGTGTTGGTAGTTGGGCGATAGGTCATGTTAGGTGGAACGGATTGAGAAGCTTCTCTGGCGACGGGACTCATGGGAACAGCAGTAACAGGGACATCCATTTCGGAAAAGGGGGTACCGAATCGATAGACGGAGGGCGAGCGGGTCTCGTTGCGGAGTTCTGGAGAAAGAGCTTCTGCTCGGTCCATTTGGTAAGGTGAGAACGCAACTGCGCTGTTTGGGATGGCGGTTGCACTGCAAGGGCCATATCCATTGGCACTCTGAGATCTGATGGGTTGTTCGGGACGAGGTGGGGGAATAGAGAGTTTAGGTAAGCCCCGAAGGCCAGCGATAGGTCCCTTTAGTGGTGGAAACATCTCATATGGAGGAGTTGATGGCTCTTCGGACGAGTGATTGGGCGCGAGATGTTGGAATTTAATGAATTGCTTCACATTGTCTTGCGGATCACGTAATGCGACATTTCGGAGACTCTCCTCTTCTAAATAATGAATGGTAGGAGTTGAGCCTGGACCAAGAACATCCGAGGATGCAACCACCGAAGGCACTGCATCAGATATTGGACGAGCTGTGAGGGCATTACCTGGGTCTCCAGCAATGAGTAACGAGCCACCTTCTGTTTTAATCTTTAGTATAGACTCAAATATTTTGTCGCAAGTTGTAAACGTACCTTCGGGACTGATTGGGTGATCCTTGTTGAAAGCAGCAATCAATCGTTGTTGCTTCCTCCATTTCCCACAATTTTCTCCCTTGGAGCACTTGTGTGGTTTTGGCATAAGTTGCTCTATGCCCACAATAGAGATAGATTCGAAGGGCAACACAGTCTCGTGTTTATGAGCCCTTCTCGACCCCTTGCGTCTTCGAGACCGATTTCGCTCTTGACTCGCCGAGCGGCTTTCTTCTCTACCTCTTTCCGATCTGTCTCTCCTCATTCGGAATTCCGTGGCCGGAGAAGTTTCTTCAATAGGGGTAACTGGCCTAGGTGTACTTGGAGCGCTTCCCCGCAGGACGTGGATTTCGTTCCAAACCTTTGTGCGTTGTCCAAACGATGAGATGCCTAATTCTCGGAGATCTTCGAATTTGAGAGTGGTCAGGATCGCACCCGAAATATCATTTTCTTCGAATTTTCCAACGATTGACCATTCGAAACCTGCATCGTGCATCCATCTTGCGACTTGACGTGGTGTCCATTGAACGATGTTGTTCAGGTTGAGATCCGCGATGTTTTCGTTCATTATGGATAATCTCTGGCGTCTCGCAGAACTGTCTGGTGAGACCGGAGTGGGAGGACTAGCATGATAAAGCGGTGTGAGTGTTGATGGCTGTGGGGTTATTGGTGACATTTCCAAAACATATTGATTCGGAATATCTATCGATGAGGAAACAGAGCTGCGGAACAAATGAGGTCCCCGGGGTCCCTCGACCGGTTTCTTCGGGCTCAAATCGAAATTGAAAGATTGGAATTCGTTCGTGGCTGATGTGGGTGTGAATACTTCTTCATAGGAGGATAATGTAGTTTCACTTGCTCGACCTCCCTGGATAGTGACATGTTAGTACAGGCGATAAGAGGAATGAAACGTTGTACATACCGATCTATAACTCAGGCTGGTGTAGTCCAAATCTTCTTCGAAATCTGATCCATATTGTGCCTCTTCCACATATTGTTGGGCATTGTGACTCCCTTCAAACTCCTCACCGTCACTTACATCATCCTCGAAATCGGTATCGAAGATGGTTGCGGATGATAAGGGTCGTTCAGGATGGTATTGTGTTTCCTTGAACCCAAGAAAAGTATCTCTAGGCTGACTAGTGTAACCTTTTTGGAACATCTCCACCCGAGTGTCGATGGCTGTCAGATGAGTCCTCATGGCCTACATTCAATCGTAGCATTAGTACAATACTCCAATGCACATGAGTATACCATTCATTGCCAAAGCATCGTCAACTTACCATAATGCCCGGTATAAAGGCGGAGTATCAATTGATAACTCGGGCAGGACAAGAAAACTTGCAAGACTGCTTGCTTTCCCGTTGCCGGGGGTTGTATTCTATAGGCCGAAACAGTTCCTGGTGAAATGTTATGCACCAAGATAACGACGATAAAGGAAGCCTGAAGCCTGAAGCCTGAAGCAAATTCAATCTGACAAAAATGAATTGTAAAGTGTCAAAAGGATCAGAAGTAGAAAGCGTGGTAAAGTTAATGGCACCTATGGCAATATATGTATCGCCAATTTTGAAACGAAACGATATATCAAGGGCCTCAAATATATGAGAGCACACCAATGGGCAGCATAACGTCCCGGCTTTTTTCTATATTGTGAACTGTGCTCAGCACTCCTGCATGAAGATTGTGACTATTCTTAAATATGCCACACAACGTCCCAAGGCCTCGTTTGTTGGCTTGAGCCATTGAAACGATCGGGTTGCGAGCCTTGCGACCCTACATCGCAGGAAGCTTAGACCCAATAAGGAGATTCTACCAGGTTAAAGGTGCGAAATGCTCACATTTCCCACCGAGGACCAAAAAAAGTGAAATTTCCATCATGTTCCAATTATATTTCAATTATATTCATGCTTGGTCAGATGGATCTTGCAGAAACCTTTCATGATTGGTTGTGAAGGGTCAATAGTTCTGCATGTACGCGCCGAGTCACCTCTTTTCCTTTGTCTACCCCCAGGTATCAAATATAATTCGTCAATTGAGCCGTTTGATTTGTCCATTGAAGGATAATTTGCTCATGATTGATCATGATTCGACCGAGGATGATGCCCAGAGAAAATCTGTAAATCCAGACCCCCTATATCTTTTCATATCATCCCGCTATTCTCATCGGGCTTTCGGGCATCGGCTTATGTTATCTAGTTCCGAAACTATATGAAATTACTTTGATCGATAAGGCCAATAAGCAATCGAGAAGTGCATTTTTAACTATCAGAAATTAACTTTGATTGATAAGGCGAATGGTGCAATTGAAAGCGTATCTCAAGATGGAAGTGGAAAATTTTAGATTCTCTAGGGGGTCTCGTTTAGACTTTTACGGTGCGGTCCGTTGATGAAGGGGCACAGTTATCGCTTGAATTGGAATTCAGTGAATTCAAGGTTAAAGCTTGTTAAGATACTTCAAAAGTATTGTAAGGGAAAAAATGGAACCACCGGGTCTAGATATTACGGAGTACGGAGTACAAGCATGAACACTCACATCGACCGGGACTGCAAGAAATTTGTACATACGATTATCGACATATTGGATAATGTTGGTTGTACGTGATAAGGAGTTATGGATTATCGGCATCGCCATCCCATTAGTCAGTCGTATACCAAGAATACCAACGTTGAAAATGGGGGAGGCTGGCTGCTGCTTGAAAGCTTTGAAAATTGGAGGAAAATAATCCTTCTTTCCTTCCTCTGTCTTCATCTCTCTCCACAGTTCCCGAACTCCCATCTAACAATGGAAATGCACATGCGGATCTTCTAATTCTACTAGGTATCTACTTGCGGCAGTGGAGAATGCCATAGTACCTACATTTCCGAGTACCAACATGTATGATACCGGTACATACAAGCTAATTCGAACCATCCGTGCAAGGAAGAGGGAACCTTCGAATGTAGGCCTTTTATTAAAGAGGATATTCCCATGTTCCGCCGCTGCCGGCCCTCTATTCCTGCAATTATATATCTAGTTCTATATGTAATGTAATATAGGAATTACCAGCATCGGCACATGAATATTACATACAGACAAGAGAGCAGAAAAGCCAAGCTGTGCTGTGCCGTTCCCGTACATTCCCGTCGCATACGTTTATCCAAACCGTTCCAGGTCCGTGACTTGAGAAAATAATCATCCGAGACTTCCTCTTCCTTGGATAAATCGTCCCGTCCCATAAGATTCGTCAATTTTGTACTATGCCCTGGTCCCGGGTATTGTATCTTGATAAGCAACCTCAGGGATGGTCAGGGAAATGTACCGCAGAGCATTGCAGAATCCAGTCACGTACATAGTCAGCTCGATTCGACTATCGCTGTCACAAATCTGAAAAATTCAATTTGCCCCTCGGTTGGTTTGTGTGATAGTTCAGCGTCCTTGATACAAGCCCGATGTACCACGGTCCAAGTGATTGACAATTTGACATACATGATTGAGTCAGTAGCAACTTGTCTCAGGCCTCACCGTCTTCTTGACCTGCGTAAATGATGTATTCTCATGCGACATGCTATCGGTAAGGTATAGAAAACGCATGGCATTGTAAGTACAAAAGGAAAGAGCAACATGTATGGAAGTGGATAAAATGTTGCACTTTGAAAGCACACATGATGATGTAGGTTACATTTGTGGATTATTGATTTATTGATTCATCAGCATCAGGAAAAACCACAATTCTTCCTCGACGAATCAATGTTGAAATAGGTACGTGTAATGTCAATATCCTAGCTAGAAAATTCCAAAAGCATCAATAGCTTCTCCAGGTCTCGATATTTTCGCATTCTCCCCCAACCAATGACTGGCGAGAAGAGCACTCACACTGGCCTCACATGATTGTTTCTTCATGCGGGTTTACATCGAACGAATGCTCGATGAGATAAGTCAATTCAAGAAGGACCGAGGGTTACGTACGCCAGTTTTGGTGTCCAGTACAACATATAATACGCTCCATGATGGAAAGAATAAATTATGAATGTATGAAAAAGGATGAATTAGGATAATGGAAGAGAAAGATTAACAGGATGCAAATTCCGGTTTCGGAAAACATCATCATCGGGGGGGAAGAGATATCTATCGAAGCTATTGATTGATCTGATACACAAGTGTGCTGTACATATCTAACTGCCACTCATATATTCTTCCGTGATGGAAAAACGTCGGACTGTGTAAGTAAACTCCGCCTTCCGCTTCCCATTGAAGATCGTGGCTTTAAACCCAGAAAGTATAATTTCATCTCGATGATTTGGTTTGATTTTTCTCCACAATTTTGAGAATTTTTAATATGAACATGTGAAGTTGAATGAGCTCGTGCATATATAGTAGATCCACATATAATCCTCATTATGTTGAATATATCCTAAATGGTAACCTGAAATTATGGAGCTCTTTTAGTGGAGTGGTCCGCGATGGAAACGGCCGTTACAAGTTGCCAGAAGGCCTAGATGTTGCATGAGCCACCTCCTCTCCTCCATTTTTCTCAAAAATGACGACGTCGACAACAAACCGCGAGGAATTATTTCTGTCTCGGAAGTATAACTCGGCTTTCCTACAAGGCAGACACATGGAGACGATGAGGATGAGGATATACATCATATTAAAGATACGATACATGAAACTCTCGCACAGGAAATGGATCAATAATCTCATCTCAACCTAGTCAGACACGAGGGTCAAAACGGTCAGCGTACCTACCGATATCAGACGATACTGGGATCGTTGAGGCAATCTTCTTCCGACTCGTCCCAGTAATCTCAAGGCCCTGAGAAGCTTCACAACCAGCCTCAATAGAGTGAAAACATTGACCGTTATCAGACGATACTGACGTCGGTAAGGGGTGGCTCTCTCCACTTTCGTTGTCAGTAATTTCAAAGCCCCCTTCAGAATCGAAGGGTTCAGTGATTTTCCGCCTCGAATTCCTACACCATAGCTGAATTGACATGTATACGGGTGGGCTGCATCCTCAACACATATCACGCATCCTACATGTCGTTTCGATGAGGATTTCAGAGTCAAGAGATGTATTTCAAATCTTCAACAGCTGTGATGAAGATATCTTGGTCCACTGTCCTCACACAGGCCCAAGCTCCATACGTTGCGATCTTGTTGATATACAGACGAGGGAGATCAAGATGTTATTTTAAGAATAAATACTTTGAAGGATCGAAGGGAATAGAAGACGAAGGCTCTTGTTGCATCGAAATGCCTTTCTAGACGAGCTTTTTCATCTATTCCATATTGTCAAGAAGTTGCGGAAATGGGGAGAATCTGCGAGTGTAAAGGAATGTGCACAGAAACGTGTGAAGACGAACGTGCGTACCTTGTGCAATTTGTAGAAATGGACGTTTTTAAGTTGAATCCTATGAAGGCTTCAGTGCTTGGTGATGATTGTGGAGAATTAGCAAAGCCACATGGCTCGCGGGTAATTGTAAATATGTGT
>NGKH01000002.1:1582482-1599964 GCA_002162575.1 Sclerotinia glacialis | reverse complement strand
GTGAACCGAGCCTCTTCTGCCTTGAAGGAGATATGGCGACCACAAGGCAAGGCCATTTCAGAAGACTGGGTGGGTTGCTCCATAGCACAAGCGAAAGAGACTATTGAAAATGTTGATTAATTAGGTCCGATTTCTGCAAGGCCAGCAGATGTGAATGTCCAAAAATAACACCGCATTAGGAGCGGAATATGTTGCTAATTAAGGATAAATGTGACGAGATGTGGCATATGGGACAGGGAGAAGGCCAACTGTCGATCAAGTGATAATGTTAGAAATGACAGCTAATTATTGACAATAAGCGCTTAATTTGGACCATTAATAGGATATTGTCATATTAATATGAATGAGAAAGGAATGTATTGGATGTGATGTGATGAAATAGATGTAGCTCGGTTAAGGGTTGATTGACAAGGAGCTTAGGCCATTATGCGACATCTCACAGCTAGGATTTTGACTAGGATTTTTGCTAGGAATTTTGCTAGGAATTTTATTATGAATTTTACTAGGAATTTTACTAAGACTAGGACTTTTATTAGGATTACAACTTTTACTAGATATTTTACTTTGACTTTTACTACGACTTTTACTAGGGATTCTTTTCCCTGTTTAACCTATAGTATCAGACCTCCTATCCTCCCTACTATCGGAAGAAAACGCATTTGAGTATGGAGAATGGCAAATAGCAAATGGAAAATGGCACAGATGCATCATTGATCTTTTTGACATACTCCGAATACCACCCCTACCTACCGTTATTATCATTTCATTTCAAGGGTTCGAATTTGGAGGTTCCATCCGAACAATCCCTCCCATCTCGCATTTGCATATTTGCATGCTTCCCTGGTAATCTTGGCCACCTCCACTCTAATCTATGTACGGAGTACACGGTACCTACCTACTCTCTCCACTCAGCCAAGCTCGAGACGAAGGGAAAAAAAAAGGTATCTGAAGACCGAGAGGTTCACCGCTTTCGATCATGGATGATTGTCGAGAAGTATACGGAGTAGATGTACGGAGGAATTGCAAAAAAACAAACCTGTAGAATCGAGCAACTCATCGTCATTCATTCGGATCATTTGGACCCTGTGGAAAAGGTTAGTTTACGCTATGGGACTCAATAGCTTCCCATGCACAGATATATATTGTTACTTTACTTTGCACAAGCAGCATATTGCGGGGTGTGAAGGAGATAGTTTATCCTAATCATATCCTAGTTTATCTACATACTCCGTATATATCAATTTGTCGGAATCCTTGACTTATTTTTCCCTTCAACACTGTCAGCCGTACCTGGCCACTTCTCCCGATTCCCCGATTAGTCTTTTATTTAATCGAACCATATACCCAAAAAAAAATTGACAACCCCTTCATCAATAACTTCAGCTTCGCTTCCATTGAATCATGAGAACCCTAAAAATTCCCGTCCAATATCTTGATCGTCTCGTATGGTTATTTCCTTGAAGAAAAAAAAAAAGCGTGAACCACTAAATTCCCTTGGTAGCACTGGCAAATATTTTAGACAATTTCCTTCATACTAGTTGATAGCAGCAAATGTCAACCGTTGGCTACGGGTAAAGCCGCTCTGTCCTCGCTAATGCAAGTCGTCACACTCATTCAACGACATCTTCGAATCACATTCATCAAACCACTTTCCCAATTCCCATTCACGAAAATCATGCAAAAATTCAGATATTCTAAATGGCTGTTGCATTTTGTCACCCTGTCGTGATCGGTTTCCGCCCAATCTTACTTGACCGCTCTTTGATGCAATACGATTGGGTACTTTGACATGATTTCTTTTCAGAACCGGAATCTATCGAATGGGGGTGTAATCTCCATCCGTCATTTGTCTCGTGATATCAAATATCCATTCACCGCTGAATGAAAGAAAATTTCACGAATCACAATGCCGTTGACCGTGTGTAGAAAGTCGAATCAGCAGGTTTCATTGGACAATGGAGATGAGCACGGGATTACGGCAGAAAGAGGAGAAGTACATACAGTAGGTAGCGTTCACATCGGGATTCGGGAGGTTTGGTAATTTTTCCACTGGGTCTCAGTTGTTGTTGTGTGTGGTGGACTGGGGCGAAATAAATGAATATCACTGCGGAAAAGCAGGCAAAGAGGGCAAGACAGGCAAAGCAGGTATCGATTAAAAAGAATGTAATCCACAAGCATGTGGGTGAATGTAACGCTCGAGAAAAAGGCACGCTGTAGGTACCGTTCCATGGTGAGATTAGGAAGGTGTTGTACCATTTTTTTCGGAAGCGGGGGTTGCATTACTCTATGAGTCTATGTAGGTACTATCGATGTTATCTCTTTTGGCCTTTGGTCAGGCTGACAAATTAGAAGCGAATGAACGATTGAAGCATGTCTGCTTTTATCTACATGGATATTTATCGCGAAATGGCGAAATGGCGAAATGCAGGTGTTCTGCAGAAAAGAAGCATAGACCATATCTCTTTAGATGTGTTCATCCGTTGCACAAAGAGTAGCTATCCATAATATTCGATATTCGAGGTCATCCATCGAGTAACCAAAAGCATTGAATCAAAAAATGTGGGTGAGTCAAGAAAGCCTGACCACCAGGACCTTGCTGGGAGAGAAAGAAAAGAAACTAAATTTGATCTATATGTCTACCTATCACATACAGCACAGCCGGATCCTCTCTTGCCGATCATTGTCCTAGAACCTTAAAATCATCTGAGGAGTTTGTTCGGATAAGTATCCATAATGATATCAAGAAAAGGATGAATTCATGGATCCTTACAATGGATGCCAGCTACGTTCTCTGTGCTATTGTGCGATATGCGATATGTTATCGTTCCCATCGATCCATCGTGCCAGTTGGATGGTATTCGTAGTACAAACACACCAGCAGGCAAGCAAGCAGACAAGCAAGCAAGCACACATAGTGAAAAGCAAGATAGGTGGGGGGCCGATTGGTGTAGGATGCATGGGGAGGCGCCTCGCGAAAATAGCACAATCGCCCTCTTTTACCGCTGAGTTTCCCCACTGGGCCAGCCACACTTTGTTCCTTAAGCGACCCATAAAAGTTTAGTGGAATGGGTTTTCATTAACAAGGGGAGGAAATACAAGGGGGCACGGAGAAGGATGGGATCAAGTGCAGCTACCTAGGTTGTCTATGGATCCGACAATGGGTACGACATATGTGGAACTAACCCCAAGACATGGATTAATCTCTTTTACACCAATCATATATGTTGGAAGATATTTCCTAATGTTCCTTTAGGCTCGTGAAGCTAGTCGTGCTCAACTGCATAATCCCCCCCCNCCCATGCAGACACCACTTTTTCACTAGCCTTTCTTCATTCCTAGGTCTAATCCCAAGTCTAATCTACAACTGCACCCATCTTTTTCTGCCCACCTTTTAACCCGTCAGTCCTTAACGGGAAATGTCCTATATTCGTACCCAGTCGATGTTCGTCCTCTCATAGGGCCAAATAGTAACCAACTGGTAGCCGCACGTGTGCATGTACGTTCGTGGGCGGGAATATGGGCTAGGTAGATGAATGCAGGAAAAATAGTATCAACTCCATTCGGTATATCCAGAAATAGATTTTCAATTCTTCCATGGCTGAAGATGATTATTGTACAATTTTCGGCATCTTCATATATAGGTCGTCAACATGCAACCATTACCTGCTTCTTCATTGAGGCTCTCGAACATCGAAAAAAAAAAAGGTCAATTTCATAGTC
Organism: Sclerotinia glacialis; assembly: GCA_002162575.1. Taxonomy (NCBI): domain Eukaryota; kingdom Fungi; phylum Ascomycota; class Leotiomycetes; order Helotiales; family Sclerotiniaceae; genus Sclerotinia; species Sclerotinia glacialis. The sequence goes on along the minus strand of NGKH01000002.1, from coordinate 1,596,244 downwards.
CCTCCCTCTCCGCGTCGTCGTTCGATTGTTGTCTCTTCCTCATTCAACGTCCCTCACCCACACACCCACTCATTTACTCGAGGTCAAGCTGGACTTGATTTGAACCGACATTCATTAATTTTATCTGTCCCCGGTCTCGCCAATCAGTTCCGCTACTAACCCCAGTCTCTCATCGCAATATCACGCACTTAAACCCGGACTCAACTCTCGTCCACCCCACTATTATCTACTGCTGGTCCAGTACAAATGTCAACACAAGCCCCCAACGCTCAATCATTAACTAGAACGACGAACGTCAACATGGCTGTCGCTCAACCTAAAGCAAAGGCTCCCAAAGCTGCTCCAGCTACCAAAGGAAAGATGCAAATGCATAGACGATCAAGGACAGGTTCGTTCGACTCTCATTCATCTCAATTCGCCATTCTTTCCTTGATATTCGTCGTCGTCGTCGGACTTTAAATGCTGACCCTAGCTATCAAGGTTGTTACACATGTAGATTAAGAAGAAAGAAGTGTGATGAAGGCGCCATGGCTTGTAGTGCTTGCAAGCATCTCGGTCTACGATGTGAATACAAGAGACCCGGATGGTGGGGGAACAATGAGTTGCGCCGCCAGCAAAAAGAAGTGATCAAGACCATCATCAAGAGAAAGAAGCTTACGGAGAAGACCACCGCATCATCCCAAGCTCAGCCACAACAAGTTATGACATCAAGTATCGATACCCCTCCCGGACTTTCACACTCTCTTCCTACCTCTGCAACTTATTCCGACCCCCTGGACCGCAATCGATCATCATCAATCGATTCTCAATTATCTCTCTTTGATTTCAATGCTCCTCCAATGGTCGATTACACTGACTACAATACGCACATGCACTCATCGCATGCTCAATACGCAACCATGTATCCTGAATACTCACCATATGAAATCGATGTAAAGACGGAACGACAAATGTTTGTTAATGATGTTCCTACTCATCGTGAATCAACCATCTCGACCTTCAGCACGTTCCATCCACCACCACCAGCCAATTCGTTGCTACCATCCTTCCCTATTGACCATGAGTGGGATACCGTTTACAATGAGCGTCATGAAGTTCTGGCAGAAGAAGCATTGAACATGAATCTGTTCGACTTCTCACACGGTCCACCATCTACATTTCGACAAGTTGCTATTGAGTTGGATGAGAGTGATCAAAGACTCCTCGATCACTTTGTCTCGGATGTTTTACCTACCATATTCCCAATTCTTGAGACTAATCAACATGGTTCCGCACGGACAGATTACATCCTCCCAGCACTCCAGAGCAACAAGTGCTACCTACACTGTTGTCTTAGCATTTCTGCTCAACATTTCAAATCCACCATGAATATTCAAGGTGATCAAATCGATAATGATATCATGCGCCACCGTTACGCAACTATCTCTGAACTGTGCGAAGCCCTCAACCGTGACACAGATCACGTATCGATATTGGAAGCTACTTTGGGAATGATCTTCTTTCAATGCTCAGTGGGTCGGTTTGACGACTCTCTACCAGACATTCCGTGGCACCAACATTTCCAAGCTGCCATTTCTCTTGTTCAAAAACTTGAATTACCTCGTCTTGTCGCCGAATCGCATGATCTGATGTCCTTCAACATGACTTTGACAGCTTGGATTGATATCCTCGGTTCCACCATGCAAGGCCGTGCACCAACATTCGCTCACACTTACAGAGAAAAACACTTGTCGCAAACCAACTCATCTCTGGGATTGAGGGAGCTCATGGGTTGTGAAGATCGCGTGTTGTATCTCATCTCCGAAATTGCTTGCTTGGAAGCTCTCAAGAATGATGGCATGGATGACATTCAACTCTGTCAACATGTTCATGCTCTAGGCGATCAAATCGGTCTCACGGAGATTGGTGAAACGGGACCAAGATTCCCGTATAATGCTCATGGTGCTCTGAGCCCAAAGCAATTGAGCAAAAATATGACGGCCGCTTTCCGTCTCGCCGCTCGTATCTACCTTTGCAGTCTCGTCCCGGGTTTCTCCCCAAATCAAGATAGCTGTGTTGGTTTGGTTGCAAAACTCACCCAAGCTCTTGAATTCATCCCAGCCGGACCCATTGGTTTTGACCGCAGTCTCGTTTGGGTTTATCTCATTGGAGGATCCGTCAGTACTGCCAACTCACCCTTCCGTCATCATTTTGCCGATCGTCTCGCTGCCCTTGGAGATCTCGCCAACCAAGGAAGTTTCGGTCGCGTAACCACTCTTCTCAAGGAAGTTTGGTCACATGTCGATGGACGATACAGTCCTGGTGGTGGTGATGCACATTATGTCTCCTGGAGAGATGTTATGCAGATGAAGGGCTGGGATTTCTTGTTGATCTAGATTCCTAGCTTGAGGATCTTTCACTGGTTTGGAAGATTTACGAAAACTTCATTTTTGCAGTGCTACGTTACAGATACAATATACTGTATCGTAATCATCGCTCCGGGCAATGAGCCCATTGTCAACATGGACCTAGCTTTGACTAGAACCAAGAGAAGACAAGAATTTATGAGACATCGAGGATTAACGGATAGCAACATGAGCTACGAGAATGAGATACGGTGTCAAGAGTTAAGAATCATTGAGATCAACGAGATGATTGATAGCACTGCACGAGGAATTATACCAAGATCACAACGAGAAGACGCGCGATGCATAGCAATGATTCAAAGATTTTCATTCTAATTTTACATACTGGATACTCACTGCATTATCATTATCATTCAGCATACCCCATTCCCTTACAACGGCGTTACGGCACATACAGAAAGATATATTTGGAATCACGAGGTTATTGAACGGAGGCGGGGGCAAGGGGGGTAAACAATCGGAGAGGAGGAAATACCAAACTAGCACTAGGCGTTCGGCGGCATTTTGATTTTTTTTATATTACTACATACCATTTGGTCGCTCCGCGTCCAATACTTACTTAACTTTCTATCATTGATGTATATTATTTACCTATTACCTTTGGGAATTCGGGGAGCGGGAAGAAATGGAGGCTTCCCTCTCGATTACCTCTCGTGTTTCTATACCCTTTTGGGGGTGGGGGGAAGGGGAAGGCGAAGGGGTTTGAAGAAGCTTCTCGGCTTGGATTTCTTGGCATGTTTATAGTGTTGTATAGGGATTTTCGCATATGGGTTGAGCGCTCATGCTGCTCCCCGATTTGGGATTGGGATGGGATGGGATGGGATGGGATAGGAAATAGGATTAGGAATGAATGAAAAAAAATGAAAATCAAAATTCAATGTCCTGTTCTAGATGTACTTACTTATCCATGTGAGATTTACTGTTGTTTCATTCGCATCGTGTAATCATCAAGATCAAGATCGTGTGTCTACAGTATGTCTACAGCATTCTCTTGAGATTACAGCCATCTTCCTCTTTCCTTTTCCCTTTTCCCATCAATATATAAGAGCATCTCCAAATCCAATCCTCATATAATTTCCCCACTCCTCGTGTACCATGCAAACCATCCATATACACTTGATTCAGTATATGAGCAAAATCCCCAGCGAAGAACGAAAACGCAGCTTAAATCTACAAACGGAATTCCCGGCTGCGGAAACGGAAACGTGTCATGTCGAATATTAATGAGTGATTCCCAACGGTGGATGGGATGGCGGTCTTCGGAATTTACTTGGTGGTCACCGGGAAGCTGTTTTTTGGTGTTGTTTTCTGTGTTATTTCCTGTCCAACCAGTGCTGAAATTTCCCAGCAGAAAGCTCGGAGACTAGAAGCGCAGGAAAGGAACTTTTCCAGGGAATGTGGGCTGGGTTGTCTGAAGGGGAGGGCGATCCCCGCGCGGCACAAGGCAAACAAACATTTGGCGACCACACCAAGAAGTTCCTCCTGATCCCTTAACATCTCTATCATATCATTCTTGCCTTGCAACCACTTTCACCTCCGTATAGCCACCGTGGTGAAGTGTAGGGCTTGTTGGTACTTCCACCCTTGGCTATTCAGACGAGAGCGTTGGAGAAGAAGAAACCGGCCTAATACAAACAGAGTACCTTATATCTATACATGGAATCCACTGACCTCAAGATTGAGGAAAGCAACCCGATTTCTACGATTGAATAGGATTCCAACCAAACTTCTACACACCTATGCCTCTCAGTATTTCCATACGCCGTCAAGGCCTCAATGATACAGACTGCGGCACTATATGAATCGTCGGATTATCTCTACGATATTGCACGATAAGGTACACCATAGCGGGGATCTTTCAACGTCGAAACTCGGGATATAATCAAGGGGTCGTCTGGTAATAGTGGCGCAATGACATATAAAATGGGATACGTACCGGTACAAGTGCAATGCGTAAAATTCGAGAGGTGATCCTCGAGAGACAAAAGAAAACTTATCAAGACTTTTAAACTTTCGGATAGGCAGTGCTTCCTTCATAAAGGGAATAGGGAATAGGGAATTTTCTTCCGTCGCCGTTTGCGCAAAACCATGAACACGATGCTTACAAAACATACTCGTCAGTCGAGCACCAAGAATACTCTTAGCGTCTATGATTTAGACGTATGCAGCTACCCGCGAGGCAACTTTCTTTCTGCCAGGTCCGGGAATCACCTTGAAGGACTACTCAGAAATCGATTTTATAAATCCACGCTCCCATGAGGTAGAGAGGCTTAATGATGATTGATGGTTCAACGGACCAGTAACATTAGGGTAAAAGGGAGGTTTACCGCTTAACTCCCATCAAATTGGTCCCTCGTATTCACTTGAATTGGATCTTCCATAGAATTATTACTTGTTCTACCATATAATACCTGCTAACTTCCCAATCAGATTTTCTATTAAGTAAAATAATCGTAATTTGAATACATAGATAAACATCATCGTACAGATCATTACTAAACAGCACACCATGAAGGAACGGAAAGTATAGTGAGAAAATGGGACAATTTCAAAATAAAAGAGGAATAGGGAGAGGAACCATAAACCATCTTTAAGGCTTCCACTTGAACCCCGGGTGTCTCCAATCCAAAACCTGAATTTGTTTCTGAGTCAAACCATACAACTCGCCATCCACATCTCTCTTTTCCCTCTTCTTATTATCCCTCTTCATCCACAAAAACAACACAATCGACAAAAAGAAGATGGTCGCACTGGTAGCTAAATTAAGTCCATTCCCGGTATGGTAGTTAGGTGCATCGGTGGGCAAGAATGACCATGTGGATATGAGACCTCCGATATTCCCCATCATGACATTGGTACCAATGGCACTCGAGCGCGCGGTGTCCGAGACGACGTTTGCGGCCACTTGAGCATTGGATAGAGCGCCGAATGAGAAGGCTCCGCTGGCTATGAGGAAGGTGGCTCCGTAACGTGTTTGAGCATCTGTGCTGGCGAGGAACATGATGTAGCCGCACATCTTTAGGGGGGCGCTCATGATGAAGAAGGCATTACGTCGGTCGAAACGCCCGCTAAGGTAAGGGATAAGAACCGTAAAGAATGCACCGACGATGTAAGGAGGGACAGTATGGAGTTGCTGGGAGACGACGGTTGCTTTCGGATAGATAGTCCTCACAATAGTGGGCGCAAAGAAAGCAAGACCTTGGACGGTAATGTTGTTTAGGAGAAAAATAAAGGACGTGGCGAGAGTTACTGGACTGAAGATACCACGGAGGATCTTCTTGGAGTCGAATGCATCTAGGACTTCAGTAGCTCCAACTCGTTCGGATTTGACACGCGCGATAGCGAGGTCTTTTTCTTCTTGTGTGAGCCATTTTGCGGTTGCCGGACGATCGGTAAGGGTTAGAAAGGCGATAAGTGAGAGACAACAGGTGATGATACCTTCGATAGCGAATATCATTCGCCATGTGTGGAGGGTACTAAAGCCTGGCAGTTTTAGAATTCCCGAGGCGAGCAAACCTCCAAAGGCACCAGCCAAGGGAGCCATGACAATGTATAACGATAGACGAAACGCCAATTCGGATCGCCGATACCATCGAGAAAGATAGTATGCAATACCTGGCATCATACCCGCCTCAAAAACTCCTAGGAGAAAACGAACGCCGGAGATTGCGTGGATGTTGTGGACAAATGCCGTGGCAATTGAGCAAATTCCAAAAGCTAACGAAGTTGCGGGGATAAACCAGCCTGGACCTATCCATTTGCAGGCCATATTTGCCGGGATTTCGAAGATGATATACGAGATGTAGAAGATCGATAGAACTTTGTTGTAATCATAGCCCACTAATTTGAGATCTTTTTCGAGCCCCGCAAGTTTAGCATTCCCTAAAATATGAAAATTACTATCGTCCGGTGTGAAAAGAAGTGTTTTTGTTGAGACTAACCAATATTTGCTCGATCAATAAAACAAAAGAGATACAATAATGCCACAGTAGGGACTATCATTAAATCAATCTTCAATTTTAGCTTTCTTTCCGCGATAGGGTCAAATGTTACAAGCGACTTGCCTCGTCTAGAAATTCAATAAGCAACCGACTAATAGCGGGGTGATATCTCAAACTACTAACCTATCAGTTGCTTCATGACCTCTCTCTGCAATCGCATGGGCGCCCTTATTGAGATGATCCACATGTTCTTCGGGATCACCACCAGGTTTCTCATCCCGAGTCTCAAACCCAATCGTTCTCTCCTTAGCATTCACGATTTGGGGTCCCATGGTTCAAAATGAGACGAAGTCTTATACTTGAATTGATGAAAGGAAAACCACTGGTAAAATTGACAGCGAAGTGAATAAATAATTCATATCCATTGACGAGGATGTTGGATAATTTATATACCAGGCTCAGACGCTCCCATTTTCCGACGGAGGTCTAGATGTGAAATCACCCGAATAACCTGGGGAAGCGAAAGTGCGGGGTTGCCAAGTGTAACACTCCACCTTTAGTCCACTTCACATGCTGCAACCCCACAAACTAGCTTTTCGCCTTGATAGAGCGTGTGGAATGGGTATCATTTACTATCTAGCCGTGTGGGCGTCGCTTAACATTTCCTTGGCTAGTCAGAATCGGTCAGTTAATACGAAAGAGGGAGGTCACCATGACTTATGTAGATGCAGTTAGTCCAAGCTACTGAACCGTCTACTTGTCAAAGTTGAGGTTGAGGTTGGAAAAGGCATTATCACGTATGCTAAAGTTTGATTAAACTGCCGTTCACCATTGCCAGAGTTAGAAGTGGGGATAAGGTAATGAAGCCAAGGTACAGAGAGATATTAGAGGTCGCCGCTGCCAAGTGTAGATACATGCAGGCATTATCAATTTGCGTAAAAAAAAAGCCATGCCGCGCATGACTGTTTGCCAAATTGTGGGGACGGGAGGACTTATAGCCTTTTCGCGGGGACTGTATGATATGGGTAGCTATGACTGCCCTTTTGATCCGGGACTTCTAGAAGTCCTAATTGAAGTAAGTGTTTATGTCTAAGCGACCTTCGAGATGAGTATGAGATGTGTATTCATAGCTTCAGACTAGACTTGGATATTAAAAACATTTGTATAAATATGAGTAGATGACATCAATATACTATTTTGCTAACACGCTTTCAAACAGAGGGATAAATTTGTTTAATTAGCCCGCAATCGACGCCAATATATCATACATTATCCTTGACTAGCTAGGAACAGAAGCTGGGGTAAAATGGGAATCGTCAGTATTTGGAATTACGCTAGGATCTGCGCAATAATCTATCAACTATTGATAGATTTGCATTGCTATGCACTTCATCGGAGTTTTATAAGTCCGGATTGCAGTAAAAAATCGAAGACTGCGGGCCTATGAGTAATAATTTGGGTAGGATCAATATACGAGTATCAACCAAAACAAGCCAATTCAATAGTTCGTGGAAGCTCTGCCTATATATTTTTTATCTTTCTTAATATGAGATGAGTGAGGTTTTATACGCTAGAACCCTCTCATTCAAACCATAGACTCCATGCTGCTATAACATGCAATGCGATGCCGTGTTATATCATGTTCATGAATTCCCGAAGATGTCCAAACTTCTCATATAGTAACACCACTCTGCCACCAATTCTCACCCGTATACCACCCAACCCCTACATTCTCCCAACACCACCACCCATGGTCTTGACCAGCAAACCCTAATCCTCTAAATAAAGAAATGGGAATAGGTTCATAAAGCCAGATTCCCCCTCGGGCGAAATCATCCGCTAACCACCACCCAGTCAATAGGCCCCACGATAATGCATATACCACATTCGTTGCTTGCCGCATGGGTTTCGGTATCTTCTTGATGTATTTACCAAAAAGAGTGCAAAAGCCCGTTTGTAGAAAGATCCCAAGAGCTTGCAGCATAAAGAACGTAGGTGGACTCCAAGGTTTTGTAGTGGGAATTTGAGATATACTACCACCGGCATGTAGAACCCCAGATATACCGAAAGCGAATAACGAAGCGATGAGTTTTGTGGTTGGAGATTTGGGGTTTATATATGAGTTTGCGATAAGATAGTTTGTTGGTGCAGAAAATATAAGACGGAAAATTTGGTGCCATGCACCTCCCCAAAGCCCAGCTAGGCCTTTATTCGCAATTAATGAGAAAGAACCCCAGGTGGTGGGGTAATACCATGGTTCGCCTCTGAGACCCATGAATGAGGATGGGCCAAGAAGTAAGCATCCTATGAGAGGAGCAAGAAGAAAAGCTACATCTAAGGAAATCAGGACCCCAGCTATTGATAACAGCTCGCGATATACACAGCGTATGAGTGGAGACATTGCCGCAACATGAGCAGACATAGCATAGTCGTTAGGGCCAAGCCAAAAATATGAATCACTCATCATGGTAGTTTTAACAACGTCAAGTAAGAAATATCCAATGATGAAACGGGGAACTTGAGCTTGAAGAAGTTCAAGCCTTGTGGTAAAGCGCTTGATTCCAGTCGAGGATGTATCATTCTTAGATGCCTCATCTGCAGGTTCACCCAATTTGGCATAGACGAAAGGGGGAGGCTTTGGTAGACTGTAAATTGTCCAATTCCAGCCAGGTCCACGGAAATTAATGACCAAGTCGGATATCCAGTCGATTCTCTCCCAGATATTATCTGGGTACGATTGCCAATAATATTCCACCATCCTATCTGCGTTTGATTGGCCATGGGTTGGTCCTACATCCTTTCCATTTGTGGTCTTTGAGCCAGCAGAGCTTCCATCTCCTCCATTTATTCTTACACGCGACCTAGAATCAGATTCTGTTCTCTTTGAATATGCTGTAGCTTTTCCCTCGTTACAATCTGCGGCAGGTTTGTATTTCTGAATCTTCTTCCTCTCGATCCTCCTAGCATCAAATTGTGGCCGCATAAACACAAGCCAGGTCAAACTTGTAGCGATACCATAGTTACTCATCAAGCCTGCCACAAAACCAATTGCCATATTCTTGCTGCTCGTATGCCAAAGCGTTTTGAGCTGAAACCATGTTATAATAGCCAGCACTATCCACCGAGCCTTGTATAATATGGGTCGATTCGTGTGTCGCACACAGAGATATGTTCCCAACAATATATAGCCATAAAGATGATATGGTAGAACCATAGGTCGGAGTGTTCCTTCCGCTACACGATTTTCGAAGGTTCGCCGATAGGAGGCTATAACATCTTGTGGACTTGGGGCATCGGCCTGTTTTGCAGTGAAGAGGCTTGTCATTTTCTATTGCCTTATGGCAGCACAGTAATTGAGGAGAAGAGAGAAAAAGAGAACAGGCGCGGGAGTTGCACTTCACAGTACCTTTTTAAGATGAAGAATGTTTGACAAACGCAGCTGTTAGGTGGCGTAAAACAATTTGACGACGTTTTGTGTGCCGTGAGACACTTCTCCCAGAACTGCAGAGTGAAAAATAGGATGGTAATTCCTGAACCCTTAATTTTTCTATGATTAAAAACTGCAAGGCGAAACGACTAAATTGTTTCGTCAAAGATTATACCTTTATACATTTTCCCGCGTCGATATCGATGAGGTCACTATGAAAGTATAGTCAAGGTCGAAAACAAATTGTGGGACTGCCTCACCTTGTGTCAAAGTTGAATGAAAACCCGATGAAAAGTAAAATCGCAGAGCACCAAGAGCATTCATTGAACGTTGGATTGGTATTATCCGGAAAACATTGCTGTGTCATATTAAGAAGGTAGTTCATAATGAAGATACATTCTCCGCTGAAGGCATCGCTTATTTTCGGAATATTGAAGATTCTAACCAATTAGATGCAGATACTATAAAATTATTAGTGTCTCATATACGGATTAAGTTTAATATAAACAAATTTTCCTCTTTTAGAGAAATATTTTTCTATAAAATTGTAATGTTTATATCAACTCGTTGTAATTTTTCTATATTGAGTTAAACAAATACTACTTCTTCTGACACTGCCAAGTGAAATACACCACGTGATACGAGAACATCCCCGCCTTGGTAATTTTATACAACCGATCTGATAAGATCTGATTTACCCTGTAATGAATCTGATAAGATCTTCATCTACCCAGTACTCTTGAAGCAATACCGTATAAACTCAACAACAACTTCATCAGAATAAGGTTGTGAATGTATGATTGAATGAATCACGAAAGTGGATTGATAGGTTAAAAATTTCTAAACCGCTTTGTTGGAAATAGTACGGAGTAAATAACCTTAATTCAAAAGAGTGCAGCCTGAAATGAAGTTGTTGAGTTTATGCGGTATGGTTTCCATTCATATCCTTCTAATAATTACCATCTTTTGTTGTCTGGATGATTAGTCACTTTAAGCTGATAGTCTGCTTGATTCCTCTAGAATGGCCTGTCTGATCAAGACTCAAACTCCCTACGAAAACCATCATACGACAATATAAAGCATCAAAATGATACAACCACGTGGGAAAATACGGTTTGAAGAGAGAGGGAGGGGGTTGGATAGAAATCAGATGATGGGTAAGTATTGGGCGATTGTTGAATGACTAACTATATCGTATTATAATTCGTACTATGATTCTTATGTCTCAGCTAGCTTGACAAACCAAAACACATCTAGACAATGACATTGGAATTGTATTGACGATATAAAAAATCCTCCTATCTTACGAACCTCACAATCTTCAGCCGAACTATTTTCATTCATAAATTCATCAGGTTGATGCTACTAGCAATACCATATACTAATCAATTTGAATGTCCATCATGATTCTCATTTAATTCTTATCTCCATACATACATCCAGTCCTTTCCCTCCATCCATTTAACTTCCCTCCATTCATTTAACTTCCCCCTATCCCTTCTTCAGTTTATCTCCCCATCCCACACACATACGTAACCATCTTCATAATCACTAGCATTCAATAACCTCTGCAATTCCATCAAACCATGCACCGAATTCTCATGCACACATATTCCGCACCGAAAAAAAAGTAGTAATAGTAGCAAACACTGCCAGTTCGCACAGGAACGAGTGTTGTGAAAAGTAAAGCAGTTCGAAAACCTTGGAGAAATTTCCAGATGTGTGAAATAAAACAAGGCGGTTCCATGCACCAAACAGATATACTTCGCCTAAATGTATTTGACGAAAAGTGATTTGTCCCCTTTCCCCAAAAACGCCCTTCGCCATTGGGAAATATTGGTTTGATGAGATGATTGAAAGAACAAGTACTCGCAGCTGGTGGTATCTACGAAAAAAAGAAAATGGAAATAATGGCAAAGATTTCCTGTGCCCATCAACCCATGCATGTATCATCAAACTTCGGTCAGGATAGACATCACACTAGCTGCTATGCGCACGCATTAGGAGCTACAGAACTGCTTAGTACAGGTTCTGGAAGTTGGAATGTAAATCAGCAAGTGCTTACCCTTGCAAGTGGATCCTCAGCATCTGCCGTTACAAGTGAAGGACTCTCTACGCTTCCATGGTTTATGGGGCCAGTGGTAGTGTATGCACGAGGCTCGATAGTCGGTCTCAAATGTGCTGGTGTACTTGATGCAGGATGTTGGGTGCTACGAGTACCATTTTGCGAGTTGGGGCTCTCTTCATTGGCAGATTGCCTAACTTCCCTACCCTTTTCGAGAAGTGCTCCTCCGAGAGTGGCACATTTCAAAATCGTCTGAATCAGATGATTTTGTTTCAAAGGCTTAGAAAGGTATTCATCCATCTGGGCTTGAATACATTTCTCGCGATCACCCAACATAGCATGTGCTGTGAGGGCGATGATAGGAGTTCTTTGCGTCCCAAGGCTTCTTTCGTACTCTCTAATCTTAGCGGTTGCTTCGAATCCTCCCTATAATAATGTTAATCATCTCTTATACTAAAACTTGATTTATGCTGCACATACCATGATTGGCATTTGAACATCCATGAGAATAACGTCGTATCGTTTCTCTTTGATGGCGTCGAGTGCTTCCTGGCCATTGCCGACCACGGTAACAACATGATGGTACTTCTCCAAGATCTTCACGGCTAAGCGTTGATTGACAATGTTATCTTCGGCCAAGAGGATATCGAAGGATTTGGTGTTGTCCGCCAAAGAAGGTGCAGCTCGGTTCTCCAAGGCAGGAATCATACCATTACCAAGATCGATTGATAAACATGGAGTAGTCATGTAGGAAGTGATACCAAGATCCAAGGCAGACTTCAAGCTGACATGAACAACAGGAGCTAAGAGTACAATTGGAATGTACTTGAACTCATCAATTAATCGCAATTTTCGAGCAGTATCAATCGAGTCCACAACGATCACATCATAAGTTGAAGCAATCTTCTCCTTGGTTCTTCCATTGCCGAGAAGGATGGTGTGCTGTTCAGAATCGACAACAACGGGAACCAACCCAAGTTCAGTAAGCATGGCGATTATTTCTTGGCCATGACCAGTCTGTCCTTTGTCGATGAAGAGAACATTGTGACCGTGATATGGCTTGAGTTGTTTCTGAATGAAGCTGATATCTGAGGTTGCGAGGCGGACTGTACATGTGAAGTAGAATGAACTGCCCTTGCCGTACTGACTCTTGACCCAAACATCTCCACGCATGAGGTTCACAAGTCTTTTCGAAATCGATAGGCCTAGACCAGTACCTCCGAATTTTCTCGTCATAGATCCATCGGCTTGTTGGAAAGTGTCGAAAATCAAGTTGAGCTTATCAGCTTGGATACCAATACCAGTGTCAGACACGCAGAACTCGACCGCGTATTCGTTTGGCGCGCAATGATCTTGCTCGGCCTTTTGGATTGTCAAAGAAACTTCGCCATGCTCTGTGAATTTGATAGCGTTTCCAACCAAGTTGAGGATAATCTGTCGAAGACGGAACGAATCACCAACAACGTGATCTGGTACTGAGCTATCCACACGGTAGGTGAGATCCAGGAACTTCTCATTTGCCTTTACAGCAAGTGTCTTTAGTGCATTGAAGACAGTTCCTCGAAGGGTATATGGAATTTCCTCCATAATCATACGGTTTGCTTCGATCTTGGACAAATCTAGAATATCATCAATAATGGTCAATAAACTGTTGGCCAGGTTATGGACAATGTTGAGCATCTCTCTCTGATATTGTGTAAGATCCGTATCCAACGTTAATTGCGTCATTCCGATGATACCATTCATCTAATAATCCGATGTTAGCATGAGAGCAAATACATTAGGTTGGGGACAGTAAGAGGTTTAGTAAGAAAATGGGTTGATGATGAACAGAAAACATCTGGCACAAGGGGCATTTCAAAATATCAAGGTGTCATGAACAATTGAAAAGATGCTCCAGCTGGGTTGTGGGAAACGTTGGTGG
>NGKH01000002.1:1570736-1582448 GCA_002162575.1 Sclerotinia glacialis | reverse complement strand
GGGGGGGTACTAACAGGTGTTCGGATCTCGTGAGACATGTTGGCCAAGAATTCAGATTTTGTTCTGTTAGCAAATTCGGCAGCCTCCCTAGCCAAGGTGTTTCTCTGGATACTGTCCCTCAAGTTGTACACCATCTGGTTGATCTTACGCTTCAGCTCATCCATTTCTCCAGATGCCTCAACAGTGATCAATTTTGTGAAGTCACCATCCGTCGCCGCATTAGTAATATCACCAAAGGCGCGCACTTGTGTTGTCAAGTTGTTAGCCATGGTATTGACATCAGTTGTGATCTCCTTCCAACGGCCCCCGATCCCAGCGACGTCGGCCTGACCACCCATCTTCCCATCCACACCCACATCTTTGGCGACTCTTTGCACTTCGTTGGAGAAGATACTCAATCTGTCTACCATGTTGTTGATGGTTTCTTTTAGTATGAGTATTTCACCCGCAGCAGCAACCTCAATTTTCTGACTCATATCTCCATTGGCAATGGCTTGCGTGACAGTTGATATACCTCGGACTTGAGTGGTCAAATTTCTGGCCATCGTATTCACATTTTCCGTGAGGTCTTTCCACTTTCCTTCCACGTTATGAACCTGGGCTTGGCCACCAAGAGTTCCGTCAGTTCCGACCTCCCTCGCTACCTTGCTAACCTCGAAGGCAAATGTGCCAAGTCTGTCCACCATGGTGTTGATGGTGTCTTTTAGCGAAGCGATTTCTCCCTGCACTTCCACTTCGATCTTCTTGGTTAAGTCTCCTCTCGCGACGGCGGTAGTAACCTTGGCGATCTCTCGTACTTGTGTCGTAAGATTCATGGCCATACCATTCACATTTTCGGTTAGGTCTCTCCAAGTGCCTTCGACATCATGCACTGTTGCCTGCCCACCCAATCTACCTTCCGTACCGACCTCCCTAGCAATCTTGGTGACTTCTCGCGCAAATTGTTGTAGCTGGTCCACCATGGAATTTATCGTCTCTTTCAACTGCCTGATCTCGCCCTTGCACTCGGCTTGAACCTTTTGAGTCAAATCACCCTTCGCCACAGCTGTCGTGACGATTGCTATATCGCGCACTTGCGTGGTGAGATTGTTGGCCATGGCGTTGACGTTCACTATCAATGTGTTCCACATGCCCTGAACGCCTTCAATTTCTGCTTGCCCCCCGAGAATACCCTCGGTTCCGACATCTCTTGCTACGCGGGTGACCTCGGCAGCGAACGTTCTTAGCTGATCCACCATGGTATTGATAGTTTGTTGTAGTTGTAGTATCTCGCCCTGAGCCGGTCTCTCAATTTTTTGTGTGAGATCTCCATGGGCTACGGCGGTAGTGACGGATGCAATTTCTCTGACTTGATCGGTGAGGTTTTGTGCCATGACGTTGACTAGAGGCAATTAGTAAATCCGTCCACGTCGTTCCGAGGGATTCAAAATGGTGAAGCACATACCATTGTCAGTCAACTCCTTCCATGTCCCGTCGACGCCTGGAATCTTGGCTTGTCCACCAAGAATACCTTCTGTGCCGACTTCCCTAGCTACACGAGAAACCTCACTGGAGAATATTTGAAGCTGATCCATCATAGTATTGATAACCTAGAGAAAGTTAGAAAGTCACGAGTGGGAAGACTCTGATATGATGATGCTTACTCGCTTGAACGTCGTAATCTCAGGGTCCATCTCCACGGAGTGGATTTGTACTTTCTTACTGAGATCACCTCTAGCTACAGCAGTAACAATTTCACCTATCTCCCGTAGAGCCTTTTGGAAAGCCTCATTGGCTTGTTGATGCTTCTTCAGTTCCCTCTCGAGTGCCGCTACGCGTTCGACCTCGAGAACATTAAGTGCCTGTTCTTGTCTCTGCTTCTGCTCAAAAAGTTGAGCATGGACACCGGCCAACTCGGATTTCTGACTATCAAGTTGTTTGGATTGATCATCGACATGTTCGCGGAGTGCTTCTAGTTCCTCATCACTTAATTTTGTAAATTTGGGAGGTCGTTCACCGCCGGTGGGCGTTTCTCTTGCGGCAAGCAACGAATTTACGAGTTGTTGTCGGGATGTCGTACTCTTCGAGGCTCGGGATGGAGCACCGGTGAGTACATCGGCGAACGCAGATGGTGCTCCTATCTCATTCGGGGTATCAGGCAATGCCTGATTATGGGCTGTGATCACTTTTGCTTCTAATCTCTGAACCCTGGATACCAACGCCGTAAGTTCTCGCTCGAGGGCAAGTTTTTCTGCTGTATCTGCACCTGGTAACCTAATCACTCTGTTGCCGTTGACATTCGCCTGCGGAGGGTCGAGACTCAATACTGCGAGAGTTTGCAGGATCGCAGTCGTGTGAGCTATTGTAGTGTCCCCCATTTTGATCTTAGAATTTGCAGCCAGGCTGCTAAGTTGTAACAAATTATTTTCCCTCTACCATGAAGTCGAAACTCGGTGTTGTCCGGGTCGACGATGTCGGAATTTTCGATCTATAAATGTAATACGAGGTTGTGTGTGAAAGAGTGGACGAGCTACAAGTTTGTTAGGGGTGAGTTGAAAAGCGAGTCAGAAGACTTCACGATTGCATGACGCTCTTGAGGAGGGTAAAAAGGGATGAATTATTACAATGATTGAGAGTAGGACAAGAATCACCTCAACTCTTTTTGAAGATGTGGATTGCCTTTTCTTTCGTAGAAGTTCAACGGCTTGTCTCCCTTGTCAAGTCGACAACTTTGAACTCCACCACGAAGCGATAATGCCGATTCCCGATTGGAAGGGATTTAAAAACAGCACAGTCCCTGATCAAAGAGGTGGGATACTGAGATAGAATTGGTAATGCAGAAAAGTGAAATCTGAGAGAGTTGGTGAAATAGGTAATAATCTGTGCCGGCTGTGAAAGAAAGAGGGAGGGAGAGGGGGGAGAGAGAGAGAGAGAGAGAGAGAGAGAGAGAGAGAGAGAGAGAGAAAGAGAGCAGTTGGTAGATCAGGTCTGCTAGTAAGAGAGAGATGGATGATTAAGGGAAATAAATTGTTATTATTGTTGTTGTCGTCGTCGTCGTTGGCGTTTTATTTCTACCAAATTCGTAGTTGGGGATTGAAAGAAATAATAAATCTTTCTATAGGGAGTATGTAGCACAGAGTAGAGGATTAAAGTTTAATATTGGTAGATTGAATAAGGCGATGTCCACCCCAAAGAAGCATTTGCTGGTAGGGTTTCTTTTCTTTTCTTTTCTTTCCCTTCCATTCAATGTTATGAATTGGCAGTTTTGAACGAGGGAGTTTATTAGTTCATTTTCCGAATCCATCATCTAAAGTGTATGTATCAACAGAGGCTTAGCGGTTTAGCGGTTGCTTCCACTTCCACAGGGACCAAACCTTCCGTGAACCTTTGAGCAGCATACCTAGCTAAGTATCTAAGTATCTAAGTATCTAAGTATCTAAGTATCTAACTAGCTAACTAGCTAACTATCTATAACTATCTATAACTATCTATAACTACCCAACTACCCAACTACCCAACTACCCAATTACCCAATTACCTACCGAGATACTAAATAGAATGCCCCTATAATTCACAAACTCACCCACCTACCCATTCTTAATCTTCTACAGAATACAGAACAGAGTACAGACTGCAGAATACTTGACCTTGACCTTGACCTTGTCCGCTTTCTAACTTTCTTCGATTTTGTTCTACAGATGAAATGTAGCACCACCTATCACGATTCACAATGAACATAGCATACATACATACATACCCTAAGCATACCACCCCAAAAGTTGACAACCCATCCCGTTCAACCACCCCGTCCAACCTTGGTTCTTTTGACAAGGGATAAAAGAAAGGTAAGAAACCTGAATGGCTTGTTTTGTATGCCGAAAGTCAGGGATACAGATGCCAACCAGAACCCAAGGAGATGAAGCGACGAATCGTAAGTCATGTCAAATCCTCCGTACACGACATTGTCCCCCCCACGATAAATGACTTTATATTGGAGGAAATGATCTTTCTCTCTATCCAATGAACCCCCCCTTCTCTCCAGTTTGTGTTCGCCTCAACCCTCAACCGATATGCATGCAAACGTAGTACTCGGCAACATCTACACCATCTACACGTTTCTTCAAAGTTCGTTGCCCATATTTTAATTATCATGTCACGAGCCTTTGATAATGATAATGAGGCTTGGTATCACTAAATTAGATTCGATCAACCGTTCTTACTCCTTGTGTTCACTCCTTGTGTTCACTCCTTGTGTTCGTTTAGGATTCATCCCTTCATCATCCATTCATCATCCCTTCTTTACCAACAACAACACACTGGATCCTCTCCCTCGCATCACTCGAACAGCAAAGCCAATTTCAAACCCTTCTCGAGAATTTGGGGATCAACCTGGAGAACATACATGTTCCAATCATGAAGAGGAAGGAAAAAAGGGAAAAAGAGAAACCTTTAACCCTTGATATATCAACAGAATTGAAACGTTTCACGTTATCGATCAGCGAGTAGATCTCCGCGCCCGATCTCTTCTTTTTCCGTTAAACGAGACATGATTTAGGAATTGAAAAGGGCCTTTGTGATAAAAATTTGGCATTGATATAGGGAAAGGATCATCTGCATTCATCTGCATTAAATTAATGTCCATTGCCTGAACAACCACCAGGCCTGAAAAGTTTAGAGAGAACTTAAATACTGGATCCATTACCACTTATTTATCAATCCGTACTCTGTACATGGGATGATTCTCGGTTAGTACTTCCAAACCTTTTTCTTTCTTCTGTGTACAACGTCACTTCCAATCATACTCAACTCAACAGGTACGAAGAGCCAGCAAAATCCCTCCCTTCCCTCAACAAGCTTTCACAAATTACAAAGCGGCGCTCTTAGGCTTAATGCAAAATTTAATGCACAAATCTAATGCTTGCTTAACTCCGGAGCTTGTTGAATGCGAAAGTGGCATGAGTGAAACGTCCATGTATTTGGTACTACGGACGACCATACTTTTATTGCTCATAAACCTAACCCCTATCAGCCAATGCGGAGGCTGTGTAGAACTTCACAACTGTTCAATCACCCAACCCATCCATTACTCAACCCATTACTCAACCACCCCATTACTCAACCACCGGTAAACTTTTCATCTTCCCCATCAAATCAATAACTCCCAGATACGGAAACCCCGAATTAAATTCTCCAAGCACGAGCGAACGAAACGAAGCAAGTCAAAGAAAGGAAAGGAAAGGAAAGCAAAATAATCAAAAAGCAATAACACCCAAGAGCCGCTTAACTTTGACTCAAAGCCCATCAAAGCAATCCCTGTTTCCACACCCCTTTCTTTTTCTTTTTCTTATAATGAGTTATCTGATCTATTGATCAAGATCTATTATCATCTCTTTATAAGATATCAATATTAAAAAATAATATATAGCGAATTCCTCGTATAAAGAAAGTCTTTCTTTCATTTCCTCAATTAGTTCTTTCAAGTTTCAACGACTTCAAATTGAAATCTCTATTAAATCCCAAATCCAAACTAATAAAATATCAAGTATAAAATTAAATACTAAAATAATCAGTAATAAAACACTAAATATTAAAATGTAATATCTAATACTAATCAGAGCGCTTCAAAAAAAGAAAAAGAAATATATCTCAATATTCTAAAAACAAAACCTTAATCAAATACACTCTAGATTTTTCAATAAATATTCAAAATAAATAACTAACCGATAATTAATAACTTTATTATATACTATACCAATAGTATATATATAATTTACCCATCGCAATATGTATATATAATAAGCATTTATTTAATTTAAACAAAAACTCTAAACTTCAAACTCTAAACTCTAAACTTCAAACTTCAAACTTTAAACTCGGAACTTGGAACTTGGAACTCGCACAGAGTACTATATCAAGTAAGTGCCAAGTGCAGTTATCTCCTAGGCGGCTACCTAAGGCAGTAAGTAGTACACCTATGGATATATGGATAGTAGTAAATAGTAACCCCACCAATAATTCCCACTGACGAATCGGTCGGGTCTCTTATTCTTGTTCCGTCGGTTCCTTGGGTTGATAGATTGGTTAGTTGGTTGGTTGGTAGGATGTAGATATGTAATATCTAAGACCCAACCCATCACTGGCAACCTATCAAAAAGTGCTCTGCGAAGAGAATATTAATATTAATATTATAAGATCAAGATCAACGTCAAGATCAACATCAACATCAATATCAAATCCAATCCAATCCAAACCCAGACCAAATAATCCAAACCCAGACCAAATCTACACCCTCTAACCTCCACTACTCCATCCATACAACTTCTACTAACAAGAAACTAACAATATATACCGCGATCTACCACCACAATACCATACATAGCATACATAGCATACATAGCCCCTACGATTCTCGAGTCTATGATTGAATCGAGATGTTAGGTACATCAGGAGTTAGATCATGATGTAGTGGTCACCAGGAAAGTATTACTATTATCGATTGGTATAGGTAAGTTCTACATCCGTGTGCTCCGAAGGGGAAATGGGGGATCGAGATGGAAAAGACGGAGCTGGAAGAGGGAGATGGTTACTCTCGGACCACACCTCTCTTTTGAATCACTTTTTCATATCAGAAATCACGAGAATCATTATTTATTTATTTATTTATTTATCTACGAATATAATTTCTTAAAATATAGAATATATATAGATATACTATATCTATTTAATAAATGAATTTTTCAGATTTTTCGTCAATTTAATCAAATAGTTAACTATTATATGAACTCAAATACATACTAATTCTTTAATAGAGACTCATCAATTGTATTTCCTATATCATTGTCAGAATACAATAAATACAATAAACAAACAAACAAGTAAGCAAGATCCAAAATGACAAAAACCATCCGAATATCCCTGAGCCCTCAATTCCGAGATGAATCAATGCTTTAAATTTCATATTCCTACATACCTACGAACCTACGAACCTACAAACCTACATACCTACATACCTATACATCACATCTACATACACGTATCTAGCCACACAAACCCCCATCAAACTTTGCAATATCATCTCATTACATCTCAATCCATCCAGTCCCTTCAGTCCAGTACAGTACAGTACAGCCAAACCAAGTAAAGCAACCAGCAACCAGAAACCACCTGCAGTCAAACAACACACGTCAATAATTAACTAATAATCAACCTTTCCTTCATTCCAGCCTTATCCTCCCTGCACATACTTCCTCTTCCCACACCTCAAACCTCAACATCATCAAAACTCTTCCAAATGGCCACCGAAAACATAAAAGAGATCTTTAAAGCCCCCAAAACAAAATATGCCAGTGGTATCTCTCAGTGAAAAAAAACGCCATCCATATTAACCCCCCACCCCTCCCCTCATTAAGACTCATAATTACTACCCATCATGCATTTGAACCCTCATTTTGCTCTCCACCCAAAGAATGACCAACTCTCCTCTACCTTCTCGGCAAATTATTAGCTCCAAATCTTGGGCCACCTCCACTCGCCAAACTCTGTCTCACAATCATTTCTGCCGCTGCGGCGGCTGCCAACCTTTCCTTCTGTCTACTCCTATCCCTCAAATAAGCAGTTGCCTCCGGTCTCATCCTTAAAATCCTCAAGATCATGTCATCGCTTGGATCTGCTTGTGCCTGTTTCCTCTTTTCTTCCTTTGCCTTTTTCATCGTTCCCAAATTTCGACTTAACATGATACTCTTACTTCTGCGCATTGAAGTCGAGCCCATGAGGCCTCCAAAGGAAGCACCGAGAGTTGCAGGTGCCGAGAGACGATTGCGTTGTTGTTGGGCACGTTGAGCGGTCGCGGTGGCCATTCTTTCAGAGGTACGGATGAGATTGTCCGTGGTATCGAAGTAGAAGAAATTGAGTGAGGCGAGTTCGTGGTATTTAGGGGATTTAAGAACGTCGGCCGGTACTCCCATTGCTTCGCCAGTTTCCTCATCTCGAGCATAAAAGAATTCAAATAGAAGTTCAAGCCATTTAAAAACAATGTCCATTTCTTGCTGCGTGAGGGGTCTTTGAGTAGATGGCTTATCTGAAAGAGGCGGAACTAAAAGACTCTCGAGGGCAAGGAGAACTTCCTTCCACAATCGAGTCATGACCATAATCATGGATGCATCCGTTAAAGTCTGCTTCATGATAGCGAAATTCTCATCAAAGTAATTGAATAAAGGCTTTAAAGCGTTTTCAACGTCTTGGGGAGTTAAGGTTGGGGCTACCGATTGTCGATTCTTCCAGAGACTGGTTACTGATGCAACTGAAATGCCTCGAGAGAGTAAGCCTCTTAGAGATTCTTGTGAAAGGGAACTGTTGATATATTGTGACAGCTAGAATTGTTAGCTTGTGTTCTTGAGTTACATTTTTTTTTATATAAACATACCTTATCAGTGATCTTGCGCGTCATATCCCTTTCTGTTCTTTTGAGCAAGCGAAAAGCCTTACCAAAATAGAATTGAATATCATCACGTTCTCCCTCCATACTGACACGCAATAGTAATCTACCTTGGGTATCGAGGTTGAGCCAATACTCACGAGGCATATAATCACTGAAGTGAGATGGATCCAACTTCAAAGAAGTCCTCCCAACATAATCATGATCACCAAACGTGTCCCAATCCCAGATGGTCGCAATGATGTTCAATGGACCTTGTACTGTAATATCCACTGACTCATCCCAGCGAGGATTGAGACTTCTCATTACAACCCGCGTCTTGGCTAAACGCTTTTGATATTCATCACCGAGAACGACATAAGGATCGCTAGTGCCATTGGGGTCACAAGCCTTAAGATCCTCGCCTTCTACTATCTTGATGGTGAACACATATTTTGCCGTTCTTCTCTTTTTCTCTACCGGTGGTGCGTTCTTAGCAAGAAGATCCGCACAGGCATCGACATTTATTGTCTTCTCAAGCGCATCAAGTTGCTGCACAGCATACTCGATGTTGTTGAGCTTAACAAAAGACTGTGGGTTTTATTAGACGCATCCTATCACCCTTGCATGAAAGGGACTTACCTCGGGATAGAATTGGAAAGGTTCTATCTTTTCCTTATTGTTCCAAGCCTCCTTGGCAAGTTGCATCCACCTTTCCTGTTTCGACTGTGTTGCCGCCGCTTCTTGTGCGGGAGACAACCTGTCCATCTCTTTTGAGAATTTCTGCTCGATGATTTCGCAGTATCTGGCAAGTCCAATGCCAAAAGATTTCGACAGGGCCGTCATAAATTTAGCGTGCTGAATCGTATCGGCCCAGTTAAGTTGAAAAATCTGATCAGCCATCTGATTGAAGAGACGGAATATATCAATGATAGACACACTGTGACGTTCATCATCTGATGGGATCTGGTCAGGATTATCCGAGCGCACATTAAATTGGTCTTGTTTGATAGCCTGATCAACAAGATCTACCGTTTTTGCATCGGCAGTGCGAATCCATCGCCAAACAAAATCAGCAAGCAAATCTTCTATATTGAAGGCGAAGGATCTACTTGGTAGAACCTTGTGATGGATGCTGCGAATCTCTACTAGTTCCTTATAGAGATCAAACCCGTCCTGAAGAGGAACTTCGCTTTCATTGATATGTGCTACGTGTAGAATTCTCTTAATCAAATCATTGGCATCATCCTCGAAGCTAGGAAACATCGTCTCGACAAGGATTGTTAAAGGGTTAACGCCCATTATTTCAGGGTTCTTTCGATATCTCTTCTGGATCCGCTCACATAACTTTACTACGGATTTCCCCAGCTGAACAACGTGGAAAAACTCCCATTCCTCCTGATTTTGAGGAACTTCTGCTTCAAGGTATTCCCTATACACATCTGCAGCTTTAGATTTAAGACCTTCAGCCAACTGTTCAACATAAGCATCGTAACCGCCAGGGCTAGTTGAGAACAAAGGATCGTTTTTGATGTGGGTTTCTAAGATAAGTAAAACTGGGCCAGGGGAAGGCGGCTTCGCCTCATAACAATGTTGTAGGAGATCATAGAGATCACGGAGAAGTGCATCATGCAAGTTTGTCAGAGTTTGACGGTACAAAGCAAAATCATGGATTGTCCAGTCGTTTTGATCGAAAGAGGATAGACTGGCAGAATGTGTGTGCGTATGTATACGCTTGGTTTCTGAAGGTGGGGGGCTTTTGATAAACTCAAAGGCACTGTCGAGCCCATCAAGTCCAATCTCCTGATCCAGAAATTTTTGGCTTGCGACATCCAAGAATAGAACAAGTTTGGAAAATTGGGGAATTCTCCACCGAACACATAATTCCGTCAACAACTCTAAAGACTGTTTGCTGAGGGGCTGATTCTCAGCCCCGTCAGCTTGAGCGTGAATCTGATCATAGGTCATGGCATAAGTCAGGATTGTTCGATAGTACGCTCGTGTATCTGGCGGTATAAATGTAAATGTGGATTCTTCGAGAAATATCTTGGAGGGCTCATCGTCCTCCAGGGACAACGAAGACATATCCGCGGGTTGATCGAAATTGTAGGTTGAACTTCCATCTACCGGGCTTGTGATGGCTATAGACTTGGCCAAGTCTGCATACGCTTGATCTTCGGCACCCGAAGAGGACACGGAAAGCGGTGGGAGCGGTGGGAGAGTCCTATTCTTGCCAGTGGAAGCTTTGACGAGATCCGGCCTAGTTTGAAGTATCTCGGAAATCATCGCCGAAAGTTCTGGTATTTCTGCCCGCTTCCATGCTTGATATCCTTCATCGACATCAAAATCTTCGCTTCGAAGAGTCCGTTTAGTATTCGCATTCAGGCAATGCTGGTAGGATTTTAAATCAGTGAGCGCTGCAGATTCCGTCCAGGTATTCTTGTTCAAGTCAATGTCTGTTTGGACCTCCGAATTGCTCATACCAAATATTTTCCCAACAACTTGTGCCATGGGCATGTCTTTGACATCGTAGCTCACCGGTGCAGTCACTTCAATCGAATGCCCACCGCCTGGAGCCGTAGAAGAGTTGACATATAAATCTTGGGAATTCGTCAATAGCTTATTCTCCAAGGTTGTCAGACGACTCATCAGCTCAGGTCGATCTTTGTCTTTGTCAAGGTCCTTCAGAGTGGCACTAATCAATCTCACGAACAGTGCCACATGACGATCCACGAGGATTTTCCACGATTCATCATCCGCTGCCTTGCCTTTCTGTAAGGATTTAGTGGTATTTGAATAAAATATCAAAACCAAATCTTCAACACGCCTCTCTTTATCCATACGCTTTCGAAAACCTGGTTCGGTAAGAGCTGTATACGCCTCTGCGAAGGTTCTTTTGACGATCGGTTCTTTGTACTCTGGTCGTCTCTCAGTTCCCGTCAATACTCCCTGCAACCGCTTCTCTAACTGCGACATAAAGCCATGGGGAAATTTGGTTTTTGTATCCTTCAAAAGAGAGAAATCCTGCATTAACTCTCCTATCATCACACTCTTCCTTGAAATCATCTTCCTCTCTGCTGGGACATACTGTTTCGTCTTTCGTCGAGGCTGAAGGAGATGGTGCAGGTATGCAACTCTGAGGGCGAATGTATATGCATCGGTATAACTAACAGCTTTCGGTCGTGATCGAGAACTATTTCGAGAGATAGACATGCGCTCTCCATTTGCGAGACTGTTCACTCGACGGTTGGGCCGAGTTCGAGAGGCATTTTTGGCCAAGAGTTAGAAGGGAGGGGGATATCATTTGAGCTTTCTATTTC